>NTMA01000008.1:924988-1090837 GCA_002917075.1 Hawksworthiomyces lignivorus | reverse complement strand
GGGGGGGGGGAAGGGAAGTCAATCCAAGCAGCATTCAAACCATGACAGCGAATGGAGCCTCTCAATCAACTAGCAGCTACCAGCTAAGTCTTGTTGTAGCGTAGCTAGAGATATAAGATCCTGCTAGACGTATTTGCAAGTTTGGCTTAATATCTGGTTGTAGGACGCGTCGTTGATGGATCCGACATATTAACCTCGTCCCAGGTCCACAAAGTTTGAGAATAAACTCACAAAGTTGGGTGTTAATTCAAGCCAGCTTGCCGCCATGAAGTGATGAGAGAGCGTGCTCAGAGAATTGGAGCTTCTGAGAGAAGTGGGGCCACCGAATCTGAAGACATGCCAGTTATCTAAATGACTTGTTGGCAGTGGTAGGCTTGCAGAGGGCTGCTTGTCTTCAAGTATGCAGAATGCATTTATTGGTGGCGTTGCGCCGTCTTCAAAAACGTGAATGCACAGTACCAATTGCTTAGTTTATGTTTTGCAGGGTAGCGTATCAACGAATCCCTGTAAAGGAGTCGAAGCAGGAGCAGTGCGACTACATAAGTCTGTAGTTCTTGTTTAGCAGGCTTCTAATAATATTGCCTCGAATTGGAAAGGTTATCCATTTGAAGAATCATGTACTGGCCTGTTTCTTTTGCTCCGCAAAACAGTGGCCACTCGGGCTTGCAGACAAGATTCTAGAAACGCCGAATGTACATTGTGGAATGAAATTTGTTGACTTCTACGTTTGCTCAGAAATACCATAATTTCGAGCAATGGCCTTTTCACGAGATCACTGCGAGCTTCGCCAGAGCTCTCACACGATTTTATTTCCTGGTATGATTCTGAAGTGACGAATTGCGAAAATAAGAATCAGTATTAGAAGACAGAACATGTTCTCTTGGGTGAAAGACGCTTCAAGTTGTTGTTCTGAAATTTTTCCAGTATTCATAAATTTCCAATCATGGCATGGCAAGAGAACTTGCAACTGTGATTGGACCAACATGGATGGAAGTGTTCATAAAATCGATTACATGACGTATCTGGCAGATCTGATTCCAAATTTTGCTGACAAACATTCCACACGACATAAGGCGTTATCAAGCCACAGCGTCTGTCTAATGCTTCTAAGGTAAAGTACAGAAGTTTTCAGCTAGTCTGCATCAAAGCTGCTCCTGTGTGTTTCTCTTTTCCTTCTTCCCCCAAGCACGACATTGCACACAAATCGTCTCTTATTCATATTTAGGATGCAAAGAAAAAAGTCAAAATTCAATTCGTAATTTATTCATTTCGGTGAACTTCTTATCTAAAGAATGCGGTGAGAGCACCGACCTTGGTCGCAACGTTTCAATTACAGAAATACAAATGATGCTAGGTGAAAGTTTCGAGAGGGCAGAATAGCCCGAATAGAAATTCGCAACAATTTTTCTCCTAGACAACTTTGGGTTTGTAATCTTCATCTCTCTTGATATTCATTCTGATTCTATCTCTTTCCTCTCTGTCATTCCTTTCTTTTCCCTTCTTATATATATATCAGGCTTCTTTGTTAGGCTTGTTCAAATAAAAAAATACAGCGCACAAGACGAGTTCTCACCGAAGCCTTTTCCACATCATCTCGACCTTATTTACTCAGCTTAACTATCTTAATAACACTCAAAACTTCTAACCTATTCTACTTTCGCCATGGCTAACATAACATACCTTATCACAGGCTCAAATAGAGGTAGGTAAGAGTCAAGTGGGAAAACGAAACGCTTTCTTTCCCACCATTGCCAAGCTGCTTGCATTGTCGATTGTGAGCATCTGCTAACTATTATTTTAATTCCCTTCCTAAAGGAATTGGCCGGGCCATTGTTACGCAGCTTTTACAGCGACCTAATACCACTGTTGTCGCCAGCGTTCGCCGACCTGAAGATCCGACCAGCGTCTCATTGCGTGATCTACCCAAGGCCGCTGGAAGCAGACTCATCACTGTGCGACTGAACGACGGGACCGACTTTGACAGCTTGCAGGATACCTTGGCGCATTCAGGCATCATGAGCCTCAATATTGTAATTGCTAACGCTGGCGGCTCGTCTAGCCTCAACAAACTTCTTCTAGAGACTGAACCTGAAGATGTTCTCTTCGATTTCGAGGTCAACACTGTTGGTCCGCTTCGTCTCTTCCGTGCCGTCCACTCGCTCTTGCAGAGAACAGCAGTGGCAGCCGGGGAGGCTAAGTTTATACTCATCAGCACCACAATGGGTAGCATTGGCTACCTCGATAAGAGAAATTATCCTGTCGGTACAGCTTATGGGATCAGTAAGGCAGCAGCCAACTTTCTCTTCAAGAAAGCTAGCATCGAATTTCGAGATAAGGGCGTGATCATCGGCTTATTGCATCCGGGGTAAGTTTATTCACAAGCAGAGTGTTTCAACTTTGTTAGAACTGCAAAAACGGAATAGACTCTTGGGCTAACTTTTGTGTGACTTGTAATAGTTGGGTTCAGACAGATCTAGGCCAAGGATTGGCTGATTTTTTCGGCATTGCGGCACCCCCTCTAACCTCCGAAGAAAGTGCCCGCACGTCTCTGGAGCAGATCGATGGGTGGACAATTGATACATCTGGTAAATTTCTTACAAATACAGGTGAAGAGTTGCCTTGGTAAAACTTGCGCTGAGATTGAAGGCGAGAGGAAAAATTACATGATGGGAGGAGCTCTGCTGGACTTGTCTCGGGGACTGTACGAATTATGCTTTAGTGATTTGCATAGCTGTCCTGTTTACTTTTTATCATCATAGAAGCTTATCTTTAGAGAGGAGGATTGCTCATATACGCCTCAACGTTACGCTGAAGGACCGTCTCATATCATAGTGCTTTGTAGCAGGTAAAATTAGGTCTATTATGTGATTAAAGCAGAATTTTAGTGATTGACACATTGATGAACAAAGTATAAATCAGAACACTTGAAAAATATATACCACGATGAGTAGGCAATCTTTACAAACTAGGTATTTTCTTACTTTCGCTCTCGTATAGTGCAGTTTCCTGTAGGAAACAAGACAGATACTAAGATAACACTATATAATCATATCGAATGTGAAATTAAATGTAGTGTATATCGCCATATTCTATCATCAGCGCGCCAGGCGGCTACTGAGGTCAAGTATTAGCAAAACACCAATTAATCGTGATGTGGCAAATAAGAGTTTGAAAGTAGCCCTCTCGATATTGTAGAGAAATGTGCCATATCATCTATTGTTATAGCCAATTCCTATCAAGAGATGCCAGGAACAAATAGAAAGATCATTGCGATACATTTCTACGACAAAGGTATGTATGAATTGCTAAGGGACAAAGGAAATATAAAGAGAGGAAGAGACACGCTTGTACAGTTATAACATGAGAAAGAGAACCGCTTCTTTACTCCCGGCTCCCATTTTCTCTCCCGGATGTTGCCTCTATTGTGGGTAGCTCATGCACAACACTGTGCATCAGGTTCGCAGGCACGGCATCTGGCTGCCTAGTGCTCGTGCTGGTGGCTCTATTGCCGCTGCTATTATTTCCTCCTATCTCGTAGATCTCTCCATCGGCGCCTAGCTCACGGACTGTATCGGCTGGCTGCGGCAGAGGTGCAATCGTGGATGACGCCGGTGTTCCTGAACGAGGTGTGCTACCGGTAAAGTTTCCTGTGAGAGCATTGCGAAGCCAGATGGTGACCGGGTTACTGCTACCATTGCTTGATGGACTCGGCACGGACGCGAACCGTGTGGTTCCCGATGCCGAGGACGGTGTCATTGTATGCGCTGCTCCCAAAGGAGCTTCACTTGCAGCATATAGCTCGTACATATCTTGTATACTGTGGTTCGTGTCCGTTGGTGGCCTCAAAGTGTCATTCAACGAGTCGTCCGTCAGGCGGTGACTCTTGCCAGCAGCGGCACTCCATCGGCGTCGATAGAGATATACTACAGCAGCGGCTGCTACCGCGGCAATAACGAGCGCGCCAATGGAAATGCCCGCAATGGCACTGCTGCTGAGACGAGATCCGTCGGACGCCGCTGGAGATTTCGGTGAGGACGACGATCCGGCTGGCATCTCATTCTCCGTCTTCGAGGGTATCGTTATAATAGTTGACTCTGCGCCCTCCACCCAGGTACACTGAGACACGTTGAACACGCCGCGCTCGTAGTCGGCAGAGAGGTAGCTGTGAGGGTTTCGGGATATGATTAGAACGGAATTGGTAATGATTCAAGGAAAATTTAGGGTTTTCCTGTGGGGAGGAAGAAAACTCACGCCTCCTGGAGAAACACTCGTCCCAGAGTGTACTGCGTCGCATTGGTGGTGCGGCGCAGCGGGAAGTAATGGCTGGTGGTGGTTTTGTTGTTGTTGGTGTCGCCGGCAGTGCCAGACGAGACCAATAGCGGCGCAGACACTTCTAGGTCAAACGCCTGGTAGGGCAGCACGATCGACACGACGTCCCCCCCTTCCAGCACGTCCGACAACTGTAGTGTCACCTGCGCATCGGCTGCCAACAGCGTTGCCCGCTGCGAATCATTGACTAGGTACAGCCCGGATCCAGCTGGATCCAGCTGGATCCCAAATGCCGCCTCGAAGGCGTCACATGCACTGCCCGGAAGCCACAGTGACGGGTCCGTCGAGTCGATAAAAATCTCGATAGCCCCCTCCGGCAACAGCGACCGCCCACTGACTGAGCCGCCGCTATACGTCACCGCCGGCAGTGCCACCACCAGGTCTCGCGTCACATCGCCTGCCATGGTGAAAGATGCCGCATTTTCCTGAAACCGCGAAGAGTCGTAGCCACCAAAAATGAGCTGTCCATAGACCTGTTTAAGACCTTAAACACATTGAAGTTTAATAGTTTTGCAACTTCATTTTAAAAAAAATTTTGTTTGTTTCTCACTCACGATATATTGCTCCGGCAGTGTAGCTCCAGCTTAGACTAGGGATATAACCACCGTCCCGCAGCGACGTAAAATAGGACGGCGCCGAGAAGTTTCCAAGAGTTGTATAGTTAACAGGCTGTGTACCAAGACCGAAAATACCTAGATAAAAAGGATAGGCAGTAGCAATACCGGCAACCGTCTGGTTGGGCAGCCGAGGGCCATCGCTGTCGCTGTCGACAAGGCCCACGGCTAGCGTTTCGAGCCCGAACTCTGCACTTTGCGAGTAGCCGAGATTAGCTTCGAGACCGACGCCAGCACCGTTGATGCTGAAGACTCCTTGGTCTATCCAGGATGACGACGCGTTGGGCGAGAAAAGCATGCCGCGGGACGCGGCACAATTGACGGGAACGTCGCCGCTGTTGTTGTTATACTTGAATGCAGCCGCCGAGCAACCCAGACTGTCGAGTACGACGAGTGTCTCGGGTGAAGCCGTTGAGACGAGAACGCGAACATGTTGAGAGGGCGTGCCAACACGGAGATCAAAAGAACTCCAAGAACCATCATTTCCTTCGCTGGGAGACAATTAGAGACACATGGGTAAAAGAAACGATGAAGGAGAAACTATAGTTACAAATATTCACTTGGGGGAATGACCAGAGGCTGGACAGCTAATGCCGGCAGAAAATGAACAGCCAGGCAAAGTAGACTTTTCATTATGCTTGTCGGTTGGTGATTATCGTAGAGTACATGTATGTTGGATCCGCCTTAGGGTGTCAATATAAATTGAAGGGAATATAGAAGTTGCGCAGCCAAATATGAATAAGGTAAACAAGAAAGAAATAAGAGAAAAGGGGTTAATTAAAAAAATGAAATAAGAATTTTATTGGCCATGGAAGTGAAAATGAGTCTCGGACAAAAGAAAATAAATTTCACAGCGATCTTATTCTCGACCGCATTCCGTACAATAATTCAAACACGACTTAAATCTTTAGCACTAATTTCAAGAGTAATATAGAGGATGCGAAAGCAGCATCTTACGTCTTCGTTAAGTATTTTACTACACTGTATAGGAATGCGATAAAGAAGAGAATCATAAAACAATACACGAGGACAACTGACCATCAATTTATGCCTAGCTTCTAAAGGATTCTCTACCACTATTTAACTGCTCTATTGGGCTAATCTTAGCTATCTGCGCCAAGGCAAGCGCAATGCTTAGTCCAGAAATGCCACAGGGAAAGAAAAAAAATCTGCGGAAGTATTGCTTCATGCGGCGAGCATTGCGCCAGTTATTGCAGCAGCCATTATGGCCGTGCGATTATTCTTGGGTTGACTAGGCGCACCAAACCTGGCCAGGCACCAAAGTTTTCGTTGACGGCTTTTATTGTATTGGTTAACGGCGGGGATGCGAGCCTCCATGAGATCAAAGTCATACATAGATATGTGTAAAACCCTGCAGAAATCGAACCCGTAACCCCTATTTAGGGCGTCCGCCCGGCGCATAGCTGAATTCGCTTAGGCTATGCATATACAGTACATGTCAAGTTATTTAGTGTGAGATTTCTGCAGGCCGAAGGATGGCTTAATTTCCCCTCCGTAAGCGACGCAGTGAAAATGCGGCTCAAAACGCCATAACTTGTGCGTTTTGTAACATCCACAAGGCTGGCAAGCCGGTTATAAGAGTGGATCGCGCAGGCTTAGCCAGTAGCCAAGAACAAAAGAAAGGGGCCGAAGAAGAGGGAGGGGGGTGAGCAAGATAAAACGGAAAAGATGAGACTAAAACAAATACCTGAAAGTAGAATATGAGAAGAAACCATAACCGAAGTGTGCGAGGTCCACTGTCTTTCTTGTAAATAATTGAGATCCTCTACATTCGTAAGTATGTCCTATTTGCACAGGGTCTCTATAACTGTACGAGCGCAATGTTGTCCTTATGTAGCAAGTGGCAGTGTTTTCTAGATAAATGATCCATGAGACCCACAATGAGGTCTTTTAGTATATACTTTGATTGTATCTTTGTTATTCATAGCATTCGTAGATTTCTTTCATCTCCTTTTTTGTTTGTTATTTTTCATCTCACCGCAGTCCATCACTTGGCTATTTTTGATTTTGCTTTGCTTTGCCTATTTCTTTGATTTTTTTTTGGACTATTGCAGTCCTTTTTCTTTTCTCGATCATTTTTCTGAACACTCTCATTCGTTTCTTGGTTTGATTTTTCTTTTGCTATATTCGCTCTTTTCCACACTTTCCTTCTTTCCGTCTTCATCGCCATGAAGAAGCTCTTCCTCCTCACCTTCGGGGCTGCATGGGCGCGAGGTAAGTTGGGCATAGCTCTTAGTTCTAGAGATTTGAATAATTACTTCCCTTGCTCTGGCTGACGAACAGCCGGCGCCGTCCCACCGATCTTATCGGCGGCCAACCAATCGTCAACGGCATCGGCATCCTCAACGTCGTCAGCCATTCCTTCGTACATCACGGCGCCTGCCACGCTTCCCTACGGCGGCCAGGCCATTCCCATTAACACGTGCTCGTACCTCAACACTACCAACAACCAGTACTACTGGAACGATCCGTGGTGCAGCGTGTGAGTGCAACCTGCGTCTTTCTCCTACATGATTACAACTTCTAAAGAAGTTGGCCCGAACGCGTCCTTGGGTTTTCCGGATCTAACTGTCATCTAGCTTTGCGGGAACGGTCAAGCTTACGTACTGGCCCACGGACAATAAGACGTACCCGTCAACAGTCTACGACCCAGTTCTTGACTATACGTAGTACGTTGAAGTATCCTAATCTATGCCGATTCATTCCACATGCGCTGACCATTGAAAGCACGTCACCCTCCGTTTACATGGTGATCAACACCATTAGCGCGTGGAATCCATGTGGTCAACTGGGTCCGACCTTCTCCAACGCCATCTTCGCATTCGACCTGACGGACGTTTCGACGCTGGCGCCCTACACAACAGGCTCAACGCGCCAGACACGGCAGCTGTATCTGTCGGATTTGACCGAGGACTGCCCGACGAGCGTCGACTTATCGTCGTTGCAGGCGCAGACGCACCCGACCAAGAATGCGGATGTGCGCTGCAACCCTAGCCTGGTGATCCCCGTGGCCATCAAATCTAGCGCGGCCCCATACTGGTGGCACTGCGGCAACGTGCACAACAAGTTTGGCCTGTTCGATCCACCCTACGCCATCTCGGCTGCCAACGGGCTCCTAGATTCGTCATCCACGCCCGCGCCGCCTCCGCCCACCTCGGCGAGTACTCCGTCGCCCGCATCGGCACCTCCGTCTCCGCCTCCTCCTACGCTCCCGCCAGCGACGATTGCGGCGGCATCCTCTTCGGAAATCACTTCTTCTCCGCGTCCTCCGCAGTCATCCGACAGCCCGGCTAATTTTTATCCGTCATCTAAGGCATCCTCCCCGGCAGGCGTTGATGCCCCAACAGGTACTGGCGCCAGCACAGATGCAAACGCCGGCACTGATGCTGGCTCTGGAGCTTATACCAACACTGGCGCTAATACCGATGCTGGCACTAATGCAAATACGGTGACTGTGGATGCCTCTCCGGACACGTACCAGACCAGCGTGGTCCCAACACAGGTTGTCAGCCTTGGCCCCAGCGGCCTCGAAGTCGTCGATGGCAGCTCAGACGGCAGAAAGTCGACGTACTATGTTCCGGGTGGAGAAACACACACCACGGTCTCCGCTGGCGCCGCCAAGCCCACCGCACCGCCGCCTTCAATAGCTGTTTACCAGGGCCAAACGTTGACATTGGGTGGTCCAGCAGTGACGATGACGAGCGTGACTGTGGCGATCAAGGCGACGATGACAGTAGCGAGCAGCAGCGCAATTGGAAGTACGACAGGTACGAGCTTGTCAACAGTGGTGACGGCCTCTGGAAGCAAGCTAATAGGAGGAGACGCAACAATGGGTATCCTTTTGGGACTGCTTTATTTTCTTCTGTGATTGAAGACGGCCATTTTATACATCATAATTTTACAAACGTACTACGTTTTCCGACCTCTCTCAAAAAGATGGAAAGACAATAAAAGCTCACGGCCTACGGAATAGGTGGTTAGTCTTTAATGTCGGGCTACGAATTATTAAAAGAAATGTGACGTGCTGTTACATTGTTTGAACTTGTTAATGAGACGCGCCACCTGGAAGTTGATACAAGCGAGGCAGGAAGAACAGTCTGTGGAACGCTAGATTCTTATGGTGTATTGTGTTCGCCCTGTGGCAATTAAGTTGAGGTTTGTTGTTTAGTAATTTTTGACAGAGTAATATTAGAAGTCAGGATCAGTCCCATAAAGGTTTTCAAGGTGATGTTAGTGAGTTGTAGTCTTGGTTGTTGGGTAGAGTCGAGGGGTCAGCCCGTTTCGCTAATGAGGATGTACCAAATGACCAACAACGGCACACAATCTATAGAGATGAGAAATCCTTGTCTAGGTACATAGAGACAACGCTTTTTCACTGAAAACGAAGTCGAGCCTGAATCAAAGCGAAGCTTGTGCAATTCTACTCTGTACCTTTGTACCTTTGTACTAAACCTATTATTAGATATTGTTAGAAACTGGCCTACGGAGTAACTACAGACATATCCTGTAGCGTTGGCAGCTGTTTTCTTCTAGCTGTTTTCTCTTGCTAAATGGTGCCACTGAAACGAGAGAAGACTGCTATGAGTACTACGTAAACGGTACGACACAAGAATGCGTGGCGCAGCGGTTGAACCCGAAGTTCAGCGCCATACCCGACAGAAAATCGCCTGGTGGGTCAAAGACCCCTGAATTTCCAATTCCAATGTTTGTGGGTGTACCCCACAGGGCCAAGCAAGGCGCATCAAAATAAGCGAAGGAAATGAGACGGATTTGAGATCTGGGCAACGTTTTTTGACACCTGGCGCAGTTACTAGCCGCGCTGGTCCAGACTACAGCCATCTTGGCGGTTGAGTATGCGCTATGATTGATCACATTGTCGAAAATAATGATTGCCATTTCCAAGAAAGACAAGCTTTTTGAACACCGAAGCTAAGCTTTAGACGATGCCAGGCATCCAAGTGGATATATTGACTTTTTGCAGCACCCTTGACAGAAAGTAAAGTATCAGACCGCCACTTGGCTACAGGAAGTACTGTGTTCAGTTTCACCCATGTGGTATGAGAGCTCGTTGGTCACACCCTCTTTGGGCTACACCACCAGACGTTGTGTGGGAAGATGGTGCAGTGAATTTGTGGCAGGGGCCACTGCCTGGGCTAAAAAGCTCTGCTAGGTCACGTGGGGGCCCGCAACAGAATTGGGTATCCAAATAAGTGGGTCGAGGCACGAATAAGTGGGTCGACACCAGAGTAGCCACCGTAGTCTGCACGGTGCTGCGACTTGTGCGTGAAGAAATTGTCTTTCGTCGTGAATATCCTAAGATTCGCTGTAGATAAAAGAAGCGGCTCTTCGATAGAAGCCCTTCCGCCTTGTTCTTTTCCTGGACAATCTAGGCATCCTGAATACTCCCCCATGTCTACCGCTGCGGCACTACCTCGTAAATTTTCTTGGCAGGATTCAGTATTTGGTTCGGCAAGGAGATTGCACCAGCAATTCATGAGGGCATTGGCCAAAGGAGAGCAAATTTGAGGGGAAGCGCAGGGTGTGGAGCACTGAACAAGGCTGAAAAGATTATTGATAGGCGTTTTTGACAGTGATGATATACGGAGTACTAGGCGACTTGGCTTTAGCGTGGCCATCTCAACATTCAAATTGGTTAGGCTCCGTGGGGTGAGAACTAACAGATGTCGGTTATACCGGAGTGTGGTTGACAGATGTCTTCGCAGCACATCTTGGAAGATAGCAACTATCTGCGCGGTAAAACTCTTATCAATTCCAGCAGTGTTTGCGTGCCCTTGTGTAGAGGCCTGCCATACAAGAGTGACACTGAATTGGAGTTTGCGTTCAGTAAAGCATACGGCATATAATAATAGAGAACAGCGGGAATTTTTAGAAAGAAAGGATTACCCATATCAAACTGCAAAAGGCTTAACTAGCCAGAGAGACGGAATGCGGCTGAACATTCGGCAATAAAGCGGAGCTATAGTTTTCATTTCTTTTCATTTCTTTTCTTTCCTCTATGAATACCCCCAGAACCACACACACACTGCGACAAACAATTCCGAATAGCCGGATAATTGCAGAACAGCTGAGCAGAAGCCGACAAGAAAGAAAAAAAAACCGCTGGATGCACATGCGCAGCAGACCCTGTGGCGCTAGAGACATCATGGCAGGCATTGCTGACTTCGTAATTGGTACTTTTACGCTTCATCTTAAATTTCTTCTGCTCGATTCCTCGCTTCTGGCTGCACACAATTAGTTGGCACGTAGTTTTTGCGCCTAGTGTCCAAGCAGGTCAGGTTGGAGTCACAGCGTTGAAACTAGCCGAACACATTCCGATTACTGGTGTGGCAGCGGTATGGTTCCCCAGCTGCTGTGTGTTTTCTCTGTGAGGGCCATGGAGGAAATTGGCAACGAGAAACGGGCAGACGTGGGATCTGGGGGTGGATCAACGAGCCTAAGAAGATGTAAAAATAAAAATAAAATAGGGGGGAAGACGAAGGGGAAAGGGACGGGAACGAGCCAGAAGCAAAAGAAAAAAAAGGCAGACTCGGCGAGAGCTGTCACCGTCTCGGCCCCTGAAATGAAATCTCTGCACAGAAAATGCACAGCCATTCTCCTAACACTACGAACAGAGCCGCATCATAAACGGATACTCTTCAAAAGGCGCGACGCATTATGACGAGGATCAGAATCCCTCGATAGTGATCCTCGAAGTGAATGACTTGTATTTATATCATCATTGTTTATCGTGGCTACCCGTCCTCAGCCACCGTGACAGAGCGTTCCCTCTTCTGCTGTCAACTCCCCAATACTGCTGTTGCCCACGTTTGATTTCGTGATACATATTTTGAAGAAATCTTCTCCCATCTCTTTTCGTGCCATCATGAACATGCAGGTATACAACAACAGCAGTGAGTCATATCCACTCCAGGCTGGCATCCATATGAACGGCGCCGATTACATTGAGAACATCCCCTACGGACAACAGCCGACAGTGGCAGCAGCAAAACCACAAGGTGGTCACGTACCACGTGCGCCGCGGAAATCGGGTTTCCTCGCCTGGATCCTGGAGCTTCTGGCACTGGTCGTCGGCGTGGCGGCGGTCGTCGGCATATATGTCGTGCTCGCGAAATACAACAACTCGAGGCTCCCAAACTTTCGATACCACATCAACCTCAATACGATCATATCAGTTCTGACTCAGGTGTTTACGGTGGCTATCGGCTATACCGTGTCTGAGATTATCGGTCAAGCCAAGTGGAACTGGTTCTCGCCCAACCGATCTGGCCATGCTCTTCCACAGCCGCTGAAAGATTTTGCCGTCATCGACGATGCTAGCCATGGCCCGTTTGGCGCCCTCAAGCTGCTCTGTCTGCGGCCTATTATGCTCTTCACCAGCACAGCAGCACTCAGCTCTGTGCTGGTACTGGCAATGCCATTTGTCGGCGCGTTTACTCAGCAGCTGGTCAAGTACGAGACTCGCCAACTGGTGCTCAACAACAGCACGACAATCGCAGCCACCATACCACGCACAGCCACTTACGATGCGTACACTACGGGGAGCATCCGTGCAGAGAAGTTAGTAGACTCGGTATTCAAAGGCGGTCTCTATACCGCCATATACAGCAGTGGGGGGCCGGAGAGGAACACCGTCACGGCTAGCTGCGTCACCGGCAACTGCACGTGGCCCGACTATGCCACCCTAGCGGTGTGCAACCAGTGCGTCGACAGCAGCAAGGACGTGTCCATCAAGTGCCAAGCAAAGACTGGACAATGCATATACACTTTGCCCGGCGGGGGACTATCAACTCTCTCCATGTTGGGGATGGCCGCAGCAGTTAATATTTCGGAGTACGACAGCAACAAGGGCGCCGCCGCAAGTCTGCCTCCATCGACATACGGCAACGAGATTACGCGCATGGGTTTCATGTTCCCCTTGAACAATACCGCAGCAAGTGCCTACACGTGTAGCTTGTACATGTGCGTACAGACTCTGCGCGACACCATGATCAACGGCAACCTGAGCGAGACTGTTGTGTCCACGTTTCCCAACGCTTCGACGCCCGACGCTGCCAGCAAGATTGTGACGACCGGCACTTCGCTCAATGGCCTAACCATGACGCCAGGCCCCGAAGATGGTGGTGTTTTTTCCAAAAACTCTACTTCGAAAACAGGTGGAGGCAGCTACAGCGTGTCCAATCTATCCTGGCAGCCCATGCAGAACTTCGTGATCACGTCCCTCGTGGGACAGGGAACGGACGATGAAGACTCATTCAATTTCAGCTCGGATATTGTCGAAGTCATCTATGATGCGTTCAACAACGTGCTATACCAGAACTCAACGTTGACGCTGCCAGATGCTGAGGGCGGCGCCGTCGGCTGGATCATGAATTCCCTCGCCACCAGCCTGACCACTGTTATTCGTACAGACCCTGGCTCGTCAGGCAGCACCGTGGTCAGTGGCACTACTTACACGTCTGACACCTTTGTCAGCGTGTCGTGGGACTGGATGGCCCTACCTGTAGCAGTGCTCGTTATGGCCTTGGTGATGTTTCTGTCAGTTGTGTGGCAGACGGCGCACATACGCGCTGACTATTTCAAGACGGAGAGCCTTCCGGCACTGTTTATCGATCTGTCAGTTGCCAAGCTGCCGGCCCATGGTCATGTAATACCGGATACAGCAGAGGAGATGCTGGAGGTGGCCAAGAAGACGGACGTGACATTGCACCGGGATGCGAGTGGGCGATTGTTCATGGGTTAATTTGAAGACCAGACGGTCTCTAGATTCCAAAAATCTTAGTTCCCAGGATTGTTTTTTTGTTCTTTTGTATATAGTTGGTTGTTTGGATGTTTCGGTACTTCATTCCAGAATGTCATTTAGAAAAGAAAATTGTAATAATGGCGTACTGCCCGCCCCCACCCAGCTACCATTATGATACAAAACGAACCCGACAGAAACAAAAATCAAAGAAGAGGCCGCTAAAGACTTCCTCACATGGCTACAAACACTACCCGCTCAGGACCACCTCCTGTATTCAGACGGCTCAGAGCACACCCAGAACGGCTCCCACAAAGTAGCATACGGGTTTACGGTCAACCGCGGAGGAGAAGAACTCCGTCACGGAGGAGACCGTATCCATAACTACTCACACGTCTTTGACACTGAGGCAATCGGAACACTCCGCGGCCTCGAAGCTACCATTGCAGAACGCTAGATCACCAGCAATGGCCATATCTGGCTATGCATTGACAGCACTTCGGTTATCTAGTGTGCGTGTGGAAGCGGCCCGACTCGTCACAGTAGGCCTTTCTCGAGCTTCATAGACTCTAGACCAAGATCCTACCATGATTAAATGGTATCCCGAACACCAAGGTATCCCCGGCAACGAAAAAGCCAACTGTCTTGCCTACCACTCCACGTTAACAGGCGAACCGACATCCGACTCGGGATTCACCCCAAGTCTAAGCGGAGTTAAATCCATCTACGGCGATCACATTACAAACACAGCAACCGCGTGGTAGGCATGAAATGAGCCTACCATATTACGATGGAATCTAACATACAATCTCACTTACCTCCCAGAGCTCTCACTTCCCAGACGAGCTCTCCACACCTGCCACGCCACAAGGACAGGACACGGAGACTACGCCTGGTATCACAACACATATCACCCTAATTCCAACTGCAATGGACAATGTGCTTGTGGCGACGCCACCGCCCCAGAACACTTAGTCCACTGCTGACTACGCCAGCATCCGTTGAATAACGATGCGCACCGCCTAAAGGTCCGGAAAATTCCAGAAGATCCAGATCGAAGGCGCACATTCCTCTCCTTTCTTCTTCGCAACCCTTCAAAGTTTTTTTTTTTTGTTCTTTTCGGCTATTATCTGACCACTGCCGAGACCGAGCATCTTCATCTAAAAGACGAAGCCGTCAAACCGACAGCGCCAGCTATACATAGCACCGTAATATTCTATACTAAGAACAGACTCAGACTAGTTCAAAGGCTTGTAAAATCATTAGACAGACAAGGCAGACACCAGATAGCCGAGATGCTCACTCAGTCGGAGGAGGAAGAGAGCGGCCGGACGCATATGCGTGGCTTCCTTGTGATACAAGATTTGGAGGGAATGAATACCCGCCCCTCCCATCGCATACCCCTAGGTAAGTGTGTAAGACCTGCTATATGCAGTCGACGGCGACGTTTAAAACTAATAATAATAATAATAATTCGCCCAGGTATTTTGACTTCTAAACGTTAATCATCCTACCAAAAATGTTAATAATTAATATAAAATTAATAAACACAAATATACTCCTTTTATTTACTAAGTTAACATTATTGAAGATCAGGTTGTCAGCAGTTGAAGGTAAAAAAATCCGAGAAGAAACAGCTCTTAGATTTCATACAACACTAGATACTGAGAGCGAGACGGGCTAGCCCCTCGGCTCTACCTAACCACCAAGACCACCACAACTAAGCTGACCAGCCCATAGCAGCCTTGCGAAGGCTGATCTGGGGGTGGCTTAGCCTTCTTGCCTCAGGTAGTGAATGAAGTTGCCTCCCTTGCTGTGTAGTTGGTTAAGTTATGTGATGTGACTGCAGTAGTCTTGGGGCCGGGTCGGCCTCTGGCCTACGGCCGGCCTTTTTCTGTTCTCAACCAATTCACAATTAATTGACTTTGCTTTTGTTCCCACGAATGGCCTCTGCTCTGTTCGGAAGCAGCATCTGTTCAGAATGTGTGTATTCATGTGCCTGCCTGTTCTATCTAGGTGGTAAAAGGAGTAAGAAGTCTGGCCCCCCTTTTGCGTGACCACAGGGCGGTGAGAGAGCGTAGAATAGCTTCAGATAGCAAAAGCCATCACATCTCTACAGCACTGCGCAGTGGGTCCTCACGCCTACGACTCAGTACATATTTTGCGCTATCTCAAAATCAAAACAGTAGATTTCCTGCGGTCCCTTACAATCAGATCAAATAATAATAAATTTGTATCTTCATAAAAGTGGAGAATTTTTATGTTCAAATAGAAATACTCTTTCTCTGTTGTATGTTCATGTAGCTTGGATATTTCCCCTGTCTCGAGCTTTGAGTTCGAAATACACAAACTCTAATAGCCAAAGAAGTAATTAGTTAGTAATCAAGTGGACCAGAAGGCACGAAACATCAACAAAAGGAACATCCTCATCTGCTTTCAAATTGCTGAGGAAGCTGTAACCTCGCGTCCAGCTCAAAACTCTCGCACCAGTAAGCCTTCGTAGCCCTCCCGGCCATTTAAGATGAACCTACGTCAGCTCACCAGTATCCCTTAAAATGATGCAGCATCAAGCTAGCGAGCTGTTACAAGCTGTGTAGCCAAAACTAAGAATATTCTAGGAGACGATTGTATGCTTTGTAGGATAACAGCTGCAGGATCGATTGGCAACAAACCTAAAATTCTTGTTTAATTTAAAGAAGGGTCCCGGGGTTGTTAAATACGACGGTATTATCAGTTACAAATTATGCGGAGAAAATGTTGATCAGGCCGTTAGTTTGGCTAGCGTTTGACACTTCTTTTGGAGTTTTGCATTTAAAGGAGTTCGTGTTTTTGAAGTCTTTATTTAATTTTTTTTTTTGAAAATTTTTTAAGAGCACGAGGTGCCTTATCATCAACATATAAGGGAATTGATGCACGCACCGCCCTTTTTTAATAGAGGCACCGCCCCCCCCTGTACAGTAGAATATTCTGATTGGTCACACGAACTAGATTACCTAAGTTGGCCAAACCAGATGCCTTTTTACTAAGCCATCAAAAGGTTAAGGCAGATGTAGTAAATTCGGATTAAAAATTCAAAGTAAATACACAAAAAATCACAATTATGCATATATATCTGCTATATTTCGAGTATATCTTCCTCTCTTTCCGGTGCCCATTTGCGTCTACTTTACATGAATAACGGCGATTTTTTCAGGACCTTATATTTTGCCCTGGTTGGCCGCGGTTACTACACTTGCGAGACAGTTGTCAATAGTCCACTGAAAGTGAAAATGTTTGCGTATGAGTTAGTGCATTTTCAGTCACTTAGTTAGGTAAAAATACTGTTAGAGTTGATATGGCCAATCAGAATATACTATTGTGCAGGGGGGGGCGGTGCCTCTATTAAAAAAGGGCGGTGCGTGCATTAATTCCCAACATATAACGATTTCCCTAATTTTATTTTGTTTCAACACTCCGCCACCGCTTTTCTCGACCGCCCAGCAACATATTCTTCTTTTTCTACTTGTGAATGCGCAATAAAAGCTTTTTGTAAGTCGGAACGACCGGGGCGCGACAACGGAAAATCAACACGCGAGCGCAAAATTGCCTTTTGTGGCTAATCTTCGGATTCGTCGACGCGCGGCGCAGGATCCAATTCTGCGGTGGACTACCATAGATGTACAGAGTCCTAGGTAACAAAGAGAGAAAAGTGAGAAGCCAGGCTAAGGCTGTCGAGGGATGGGTATTATGGCGATAATTATAGCGCGTTAGCGTAAAAACAGTCGGCAGTGCAGCGCATATTAGCGGCAATTCGGCGCACCACTCGGTGAAGAGGTATGTTTCGCAAATGCTACTCATACGTACGAGTAATATGTGTAGAAACTTGCCGGTGGCGATATTTTGCGGGTCTAACCGCTACGTCGACAGGGCGAGATAATCACCAGGAATTGGGTTCAGGAACAATAAATGTGGTTCTTCTGTATCACCTGCATCTGGAGAAAGACCGAAGAGGAAATACAATCGATGTTCACCCACAAACAAACCCAACACACAGAAACCCCATAGTGGTCCCCATGGGGCCGTGGAGGTGGCGAAATGAATTCTAGACATTGGAGCTGCTCAGTCGCCGTACTCGTACCTCCCCAACAATAGCTACGCGAAGCGCAGATCCCATGTAATATTACAAAAAAGTATATTTTTTCCGACAATTTAAGCTATTGTGCTTCTTGACTAAGGAAATATGGTCAAGTTCTCCGTGCTACGTTTAGTCCGCCGTCGAACCGCGGACCCTCGGCCGTTGTACATATATATGATATTACTTATGTCCCTTTAGTTTTATCTTTCTCTCTTCTGCTATCCGCTTCCATTTTTACATTCACTCCTCATTGAAAATATTGCCTCTCTTAGATTGTCACCATGGCTCTTGGAGACAAAGACCTGCAGCATGAGCATGCTGAACATCACACCAAGAAAGACCTCCAAGAGGCAGTTGTAGAAGTCAGCGATGAGCAGGTAGTGCGATTTATCGGGGAGATGGAGCGAGAGCTGGCTGAGGCGCCAGCTCCACGCACGTGGTTCTCAGCAAATCTCGGCAACCCCAAGTATTACACATGGGCGCTGGTTGCTTTTGCATCGATGGGCGGTCTTCTATCTGGCTTGGACCAGTCCACCATCAGCGGCGCCAACCTGTTCTTGCCAGACGACCTGCACTTGACAACGCACCAGAATAGCTTGGTGAACTCTGGTATGCCACTGGGAGCTGTCGCCGGCGCCCTTATCCTGAGTCCTGCCAATGAAATACTGGGCCGCCGGCTCTCTATTGTGCTTGCTTGCGTCCTGTACACGATTGGTGCCGCTCTCGAGGCAGGCTCCGTCAACTTTGGCATGATTGTGCTGGCACGGCTGATCCTCGGCTGCGGCGTCGGCTTGGAGGGCGGCACCGTGCCTGTGTATGTGGCGGAGACGGTCGAGCGGCGCCTGCGGGGAAACCTGGTGTCCTTCTACCAGCTGAACATTGCGCTGGGCGAGGTCATCGGGTATGCTGTGGCGGCCATGTTCGCGCACGTCAACGGCGGCTGGCGATTTATGCTGGGCTCCTCGCTCGTATTCTCGACCATTATGCTTATCGGGTAAGTCATATCCCAAGAATATTTGCCCAGAGAATGAGATATATCAGAAGCAGGCGCAAACTAGCGAATGTATGATCATATGTGCTGACATATTCATGGACACACAGAATGCTTTTTCTGCCGGAAAGTCCGCGTTATCTGCTGCATCGGGGTCGCACGCTGGACGCATACCGGGTGTGGCGGCAGCTCCGCGGCATTGATTCGCTTGAGTTCAACAAAGAGTTTTATTTGATGAATGCGGCAGTCGAAATCGAAGAGGAGGAACTGCGCGGGAGAGCGACGCACAAACGCTTTCCCTGGCTCGACTTCTTCACGTATGTTCATCCTACAGCGGACAGTGATTCGTCATATGCTGCCTCTTAAGAAGCGCCTATGCTAACCATTTCCCAGTGAGCCGCACGCGCGCCGGTCCTTCGTCTATGCCAACATCATGGTATTCTTTGGCCAGTTCACGGGCATCAACGCTATTCTGTACTATCTGTCTGTCCTTTTGAACCAGATTGGCTTCGACAAGTTTGAAAGCAACTACATGTCGCTTGTTGGCGGTGGTGCGCTGCTCCTCGGCACCATTCCGGCTGTGATGTTCATGGAGCGCTTCGGCCGCCGCTTCTGGGCCATCACCATGCTGCCGGGCTTTTTTATCGGACTCGTGCTGATCGGTATCAGCTACCACCTCGATCTGAAGACACAACTAGCTGCGGTTGAAGGTATCTACTTCACGGGCCTGATCCTCTACAACCTCTTCTTCGGCTCGTACGCTTGCCTGACATGGGTCGTCCCATCCGAGGTATACCCAACCTATCTCCGGAGCTACGGCATGACGACGTCAGACGTGACACTGTTCCTCAGCGCCTTCATTGTGACCTACAACTTCAGCTCTATGCAAGACGCTATGACGCCGACGGGTCTGCTGGTAGGATTCTACGGAGGCATTGCCGTGGTGGCTTGGATCTACCAGATTCTGTTTATGCCAGAAACCAAGGGAAAGACGCTTGAAGAGATCGAGCTCATCTTCCACAAGCCGACGCGCCAGATTGTGCGGGAAAATCTGGTCAGCACTAGAGAGACCTTGTCTAACATAGTGCGCTTTCGCTGGAGTGCCGTAGTCAGCCAGCCGGTGCGCCATATCGAGGATGATCTGGACGTTGGTGCCGTCGAGATGCAGAAGAAGCAGGATACTGAGTAAGACTGGTCCGGCTATGCTGGTGGCGACGTTTTTGCGATCACACCATTACTTAGCTGTTACGTGGTCGAGGAATGTGTCATCTCGCTTGACTACATGAACTGTTCTTTTGAGGATATCCTAGTCTGTTTCCGACTTCAGCATGATCGTATGGCGCCAACCAGCGGCAGAGTTTAGGACAAAATCACCAAATCTCTTGTTTACTAAAAGAAGCACTGTCATTAAAAAAAAAAAGTTTCTTCACCTAAATACATTTAACCAGTCTCTGGTATCATTGTAGCACCGATACATCTACGATAATTGCAAGGCTCTTGGCGATCTTAGAAGTAGAACTAGGGGGTTAGAGATAGCTAAGGGATAACTAAGAACATGAATATGGACGCCGTCCCCACACCTCCCCCCTTAGATACGGTTTCCCAGCTATTTTACTCACTCTGTCACAATATTTTCCATCGTCCATGTGCGGTGGCACATAAACATCATCTCAATTGACAACTTAGATGTCCAACAGGAACAGAAAGCTGGCGAAGTTCGCTTGGTCTTCTGTTGTCCAAATTAGGCTGTTCGAGGCGAAGTGAACGGCGTCCGCCATGCCGAATATGAAAAGTCTCAATCGGGTGCGGATCTTTTCTCGCTAATATTTTCGGCCGATATGGACCGCCAGCGAGGTTCTAAATAGTCCCTGACAGGCATCTTATTTCGAGGAGAAACGCTCGCCCTTTTCATCGGTCCTATCCGTGCCACTCGCTAAGGACCCATTTCTCAACCGGTCTTGTCCACCGATCTCGTGCTATTTCCTGAACAAGCCTAGACCCGCAGCGCTCTACAAACTTCATGCAGAATCTCAGCACCATGTTAACCAATGACGCAACCATTCAACACTTCAAAGAGTTAGAGCCCAAGTTGCCATTATCATCATAAGCCCTAGCATCCAGCCTCAAAAATCAACTAAGTTTGTGGACCCCTGCTTGGATATGCAAGTAGAAATTTTTTTTTCTCTTTCAACCGCGTGCAGCCCATAAGGCTGTTGAGGTTAGCGCCACCGTCGGATCCGAGTGAGCTTCTCTGAAACATTAGAATGGTGCATGCCCAGTTGCATGGTATGGTATAAGTTGATCACCACCCTGACTTGTCCTCCTGCATGCGCCTCACACCCCGTATTTGCGGGGGATGTGCCATAAATTATACCAGGACAATCTGTCCCTCGTCAGCTTACATTAGCGGTCAAACAGGAACATGGCGCGTGATCCATTGCAGACACCACCTGCCCCTTCTAAAATCGCGGCGCATTCAGCATGGCCATTGAAGAGGGCGCTCTGCAGGGGAGTCTGATTGGCAGGTCCGGCAACAATGTTGACGCTGGCACCGGCGTCAAGCAGGCGCTGCAGAATAGCGCCATGTCCTACGTGAGCCGCGGCGTGCAGTGCCGAGCCCCCGCGATACCGACTGCCTGGCGCATCTGGGTCCGCCCCTACCGCCAAGAGCAGCTCCACGATGGCGATGCTCTTGGCGAGACAGGCTCCCTGCAGCGCCGTGAAGCCCTTGTGCCTGCAGGCAGGGGCATCAGGCCTGGCCCCCGCCTCGAGCAGCGTGCGTGCGATGTCCAAGTGGCCGCTCACGCACGCGGCCTGCAGCGCGGTGACGCCGGCCGTGGTCGACGGCAGCGCGTTGACGTCTGCGCCCTGGCGCAGCAGTCGCGCCACGAGAGTCGCTCGGCCGCTCTCCGCGGCAGCTTGCAAGGACGTGCGGCCGTTGTAGCGGCTGGCCGGCGTATGGATCGAGGCCCCCGCCGCCAGCAGCATCTCGACCATCGCCTCGGCGTCGGCGCCTCTTTCGCCAGGCTGCGCACCGCAGGCAAGCTGCAGCGCGGTGCGCTCGCTGTTGTTTCCGCCGGCTGCGTGGACGTCCGCTCCCGCAGCTAGGAGCTCCTTCACCACGTCCGCGTGGCCTCCCGCGCAGGCTGCTTGCAGCGCTGTCCGGCCATAATAGCCCAAGGCCGGCGCATTGACATCTTCCCTGCCGCTGCTAATAAGCGCCCCCACGGAGGATAGGTCACCTGCCTGTGCTGCCAGCTGCAGTGAAGTCCATCGAGGCTCTTCTTCGTCTTTTTCTTCTTCTTCTTCTTCCTCCGCGTAGTTCTCGCGTAGCCCCGTCATTATTAATGCGTATCGCCCAAGTGCTTAGGGCAGAGATTGAAGTCTATGTGAAGTCCAGATGGTGGGGATTATGAGATCTCATATGAGGAAGGCGGTAGACGTTGCCAGGGTATTTCTTAGACCCACTCCGGGTAAGACCGTGTAATCTTGCCGACTCCCGTTTTGCTCTTCTACCTAGAGCGGGGACTTCCATCAACCAGTTTAGTGGTGTAATAGCATCAGTTGCATAGCTGATTTTCTGCGACTGTAGCTCTAAAAGACATGAATCATTATTAACCTGTTTACTTCTTTACTACTTTACTTCTTTACATTAAATATTTTAAAGAGCAAGTCTTAGCCTGTAAATCAACGGATCGACATAGAATGTACTACCCCGGATTCTGCGTAAAGCCACTTTAGAAAATAATCTTGAGCCAGTTTCATTCTTAACGACTTATGTTAGAATTGTTTTAGTGTGGCCCAGGAATTGATTGTATAAGAAGACGCGAAACGTAGAATGCTACGGGATTGCAAGTAATAAGAAAACAACTAGATAGAAATATCATAGTAAGAGAAGATGGTGACACTCTGTATGATTTAGAGTTAGATTGGATTGGATTGATGAGATATGATTGAACCATGTAGCGGAAATGTATGCGCATTTTGGAGATGCATCGAGGATTGCGTCAGTGCTTGTGGGTCAGATGACAGAGCACAAATTGGCATCATTTTGGAATTGCGACAATCTCGCGATTACCGGTCAACTAAACCTCAATCTTTAATGAACCAATATTGCTTTGACAAAGTAAGTATCACGCAGAATAAAAGAAATAGAAATAGAAAGATAGAAATGACATAACAATGTATCCTACTCGAGACAATCGGATGGTAGACTGTCACCCAATAGAGCCTAGCATCTCTAGGTTTGTTGCAATTTACAATTTATCTGCGGGGACGGGCCAATCACTAGTTTTTCACCGCGCCATTTGTTCCACATTCACATCTGTGCAAGATAGTTGCGAGCAATTTCTAGTTCCATTCGATAAGCTAGCTCTCCGCCATGGCGGAAACTTATTATAACCCACTAGGGCATATCTCGATTGGTGTTCATGATTATGGTGCATCCAAGGCCTTCTATGGAGCAGTTCTAGCACCGCTGGGCTTGAAGCTCGTTTATGACAGCGAAGCTGTGCCACCGCGCACGCTTGGGTATGGGCCAGACGATGGGCATGAGATCATCAATATCTTCGAACAAGATCATTTGGCGTCGGCTCCGGGTGCAGGGTGCCACATCGCCTTCAACGCGCCGTCGCGCCAGGCCGTGCGAGACTTCCATGAAGCAGCAGTTCGATTCGGAGGCAAGAGTAATGGCGAGCCAGGGCTGAGGCTTCATTACGGGCCCCATTACTATGCCGCCTTCGTTATTGACCCGGATGGATGGAGACTGGAAGCCGTCTGCAAGACGGACAATGATTCGGAATCAACTTGACATCTTTCATGTCAGTTGGCCTTCTCCTGCATTTACAAGCAAAGACTATGGTGATCATTTCCAACAATCACAGTTTTTACTTAATTCTCTAATAAATCGGCGTCAACTATCAAGGAGAATATGAATATACGTGCTGATTTACCCTGAGGCAAATAAAACAAGCTGGATGTCATCCGGTTTCCAATACGGCGACACCTGGCCATTGCAGTCATAGAAATAAAATACTCGTCATACTTAGTATCTGAGATGCACGCACTACTCGTATACAGTGGCCGACCATAACGACAATTAGGGCAACACGCATTCAACGATACTTTCGACACCGTTCTCAAGCGTCCAAATCTTCTCTACTCGTAAGCCAGCCATATTCTCGAGAAGGTGACGCCACTCTGTCTCAGACCGTTCACGTGTACCCAGCAGTGCCATCATCTCAAGATCCAGAGCAGTCACTTCCCAGTTAGCTCCCATAGAAGGCACGACCTGGTCATTGATGAGCAGGCGGCTATAGCCGGGCTCCATGGCTTCCTTCACACGTTCCAAGATTTGGACGCACATGTCGTCGGACCAGTTGTGGAGGACGGAATGAATGTAGTATGCACGAGCACCTGCAGAGGAGACAGTTAGGACTCAATTAGACTAATAGCGCAGCTGCACATTTTCCTGTTACCTTTGACTGGCTGCGGCTTGAAAAAATCATACGGCATTCTTTCAATCTTCTCATGAAGTGTGGCGCTTTGAGCGGTTACCTCTGGGCGGTCTTGCAGTACAAGACGACCAGGAGCCTCAGGATACTGCAGCTGAAATCTGCTGATATCCTGCCCCAAGCCTCCGCCAATGTCCACCAAGAGCACTGAGTCATTTCCTGGTTTAAGGCTGGCAATAAGACGCTCCTGGACGGGATAAAACCCAGGATCCATCCAAGCCGGCCGGCCTTGTCGATATCCCCTCATAAGATTATTGAAATCCGTTCCATCGCTTGGGCGAGAGTACACGAAATCGAAGAAATTGCGATTTGAATTGTAGGCATATTGAAAGGCTGTTTTTGGTGTGCTCTCCGGAGACGCGTAGTTGTGTTCTCGCGCCCAGGATGGGAAGTTGACCCAAGACGCCATGAAAGTTCTCAGCCTAATGCCACACCCGTTAGTATACCATGTACTCTAGTTTGAGATTCCATGACTGCCACATACGACAATGAGTAGCCAGCACTCATCCAGGGCAAAGTTAGGGCCCTTGTGAAGTTGGTGGACAGGTAGGTATCGGGGCTCGTCTCAACCAGGTAGCCCACGGCTGCAAGGTGGCGCATCAGACGGACTAGAATCCATTGTAAGCCACTATGTGCAAATATAAAGATCTGCCCAGAAGAAGGTACCTACACAAGAGAGGGGGTTGTATTCCCAATTCCTTAGCCACGTCTGCGGCATTCTTCGGCTCGTCGTCGTGTTTGGCCAGGTATGAAAAGAGGCCAGTCTCTATGCCAAGCGTAATGATTGAGAGCGTAATAGGCTGAGCATAGACATTAGCGCTGCAAGTGGCACTAGCTCAGTAAGGTTATGGTTAGATCGACCAGTACCTGAGCTAAAGCATGCTTGATCATAGTCTCCCGCGGGGTCTCCAACGCTCGCACGAGCGAGCGTGCATGTTCAGCGAGATTAAGTCGTGCCCGGTTGTTGGCGGCCCAGTCCTTTTGGCCCAATAGGGCAATGTCCTCAAGGAGTTTGGGCACACTCTCTATGTCACAAGGAGAGGTAGCCACGGACGTGTTCACGGAAGGGGCGGACATCTTTTCAAATTATGCTTAAGACAGATTAGCTTTTTTTGGAAATTCTTTGCTAGCTAGAAAAGTAGCAAGCGGCTTGAGGAGAGGGTGGTGGCGATGGGAATAGCTTTATCATCTCACACCCAACGCCGACTCGGACAGCCGTTTGGCAAGCTGAAATTCCATGGATCAAGATTCTGGCCTACATAGCAATGCCCAAACAGGCTTTCTCTCGAGTACTCATGCTTAGACCCATAATAAATTGGTGCAAGAGGTAGGTCAGACGACGATGTTTAAGCGATACATCTGATCTGTATTCGCACTTTGAGCCGACCGGCAGTTGATCTTGCATACGTTGTCGTTGCAATACGAGCGAAGCGGCATCAATCAATAAAACACAAACCAGCATCTATAATACATGTAATACCCGGCCCTGTTAACTACGATCTTCGCCAATATTAATATCCACTCGCATCGTGAAGAATCCCATATCCCTGCAATGGGTGCTTGAATGACGGACCTAGGATTCGCCACTCGGCTGGATAGAACGCACCGACCACAACATTTCACGGACCGATGTCAAACCACGAATCTCCGCGTCGGAGCTCGCTCTTTATTTGGTCCGATATAAATGGACTGTCGGGTCCGCGAAGAAACATAACAATTACATTGATGTTACATGGCCTTTTATCAGACTATCTTGAAGTTAAAGAGGTCACAATTACAGTTTGCTTTTATTGAATCAAAAAAGGTGGGAAAGAATTTGTATAAATGAATGTATGAGTCAAATTGAGGTAACGAGTTAATTGTGAAGATTATTTAGTAATCAAAGGTCTCTCGTGGGTGTAGGAGCTTCGCTATAAACTCCTTCAAGTTCATGTAGTCTTTCAAACTCATAAATACACTTCTCTATTTCGTAGTAGGAATTCGCATATATCTACTTTGATTCCGGCCTCGTATGATGCTATTTTTAAAACTTTATTGTTTAGGTGGTCTTTCCGAATGCCAAGCGAACTACCGCAGGGAAATCTGAATTCATATCTCTCTTTCCAAATACCATTAACGGCGTGGCGACGGCTACGAGGATCAATGCTATTATAATGGCGATAACCACACATGGTCCCCCTCCCCCACAGGAAGCCGTAATCAGGGCTAAAACTGTAAAGAGACCAAGAACTGATATAAGAACAATAGCAGCCTTTACCATCTTCTGTCCCATGGCGTACTTGTCCGTATTAAGTTTATATCCATAGTCGATTGAGTGGAAATCGAGCTCTGTATTTGCAAGCTGGTTTTGGCAGCCAACTAAAAATGATGTCGAGCCCTTGATATTAGCAGCAGCAACAAAATCTTTAGTATCTTCGCATGACGGCCCTAAAAACACCCTAGTTAGTACTATCAAGTAAATAGCTCAGTAATCTGGAAACCCACCACAACAACAAGGTAACAGTGCATTTGAGGATTTGTATTGAGAGTTCCAGTTATATGTACCCGTGTCGCAAACGGGAAATGTCCAGGTACCTAAAGATAAAAGGGATATCAGCAAATTGATCTGTGTGGCGATGAGTATCATGTGTGCCTCACCTGGCCATGCAGAGCGCATCACATAGGGGCTGAGCGCCGAATTGTCAGAAATTGCGGTTTGAAGAAGAGACAACGCGGCACTATCGGTAAAATTGAACCGAGCTGCCCTGAATGCCCCAGCAGCGGATCCGCTAATGTTCTTAGAGTCCGTCAGTTTGGCTGCTTAAAATCGACTCAAAGCCCACTTATTCGAGTCATATCACGTACCGCCCCGAAGATCTGGTAATGGCTGAGGTTATTCAGATTTAGAGGAGTGTCCAAGTGAAAACTTTTAGGGTTATCCTCAATGAATCTATCATGTTTAGCAAAGTTTCAAGTAAGGGAACATAAAGAGTGTGTGAGCGCTTACTCGTAGAGATAATAGACGCCATTGTCCGAACTAGAATAGTACTTCGTATCTTGAGGCCCCGTCGTATCGTATTCGTCGAGATTGGATGTGAATGTGACATAGATTGTCTGGTTTCTTTCGTACCGTTAGCCAGAGCAATCAGTGTAGTTGATTATATAAAACTTACCTCCACTTTTGATTGATGTACCGGGAAATGAATTGTTCCAAGAATAGTTCTTCTATCGCTCCTTGGGGAGGGATTGCGTTCGAATTGACAAAGGATCCATCTTCAAGGTAATCGCTATCATATTGTCAACCGCACTGTTCTCTAGCTGAATTAAATCCGCCTTAAAGTAACTCACAGGATCGTCTTGCCGTTAACGTCCGGCAGGCCGACGAAAGTTGTATTTGCCCAACTCGATAGAAGATTCCGTGTGCTCTGGCTTATGTTTTTGCAGTAGTCTTGCATCTCTTGAATGTTAGAAAGCGTCTGTTCCGCTGGCGATTCTATACCGTCAACCGCAGTACTATAGCCAGCTTGAGTGATGGCACCGACTCCTCTAGCCCCATAATTTGCAACCTTGCCGATGATGTTGGTTGCAGGTATGAATCTTGCGAGGCCGAAAATTAGAGACAGTACAACAGACACCCAAGATGCACCGCCCCCCAGAATGGATGGATTGGAGGGTGGGAAAAAGGTCGAAACAAGGCCCGGTACCAGATCTGTAAAATCTGCCTGGGCATTTGTGACTTCGGTCTAGATTTATTATTAATATAAGGTGGTGGAATTTTCGTGGGCCGTCTCGAGACTTACGAATACATCATTGAAATATTGGTTGAGATTCACGACGCTGACAAGGGCCTCATAAGACTACACAGGGTCGCCGTTTGCTTGATATGCTGCAAACAGGTAGAGTCAGCATTAGATAATTGAAGTGCTGCATCGGCAGTGATGAGCAGTAGAGTCGCAGCTAATATTTTAGAAACAATTCACCGGACTTACCGGCGCAGCCAGGGAGACCACAAGTCTCTTGCAACCCGATACCGCAAGCAAATCCTGTTTGTGACGACCCAAATGAAGAACCTAATTGATTCGCAAAGTTGACATGCTTCGCTGAACCCCACCAAGATGAAAGCTCGGAATCCGTTGATGCATCGACATAAGCGGATTGGTTTGCCGCCCA
Organism: Hawksworthiomyces lignivorus; assembly: GCA_002917075.1. Classification (NCBI taxonomy): domain Eukaryota; kingdom Fungi; phylum Ascomycota; class Sordariomycetes; order Ophiostomatales; family Ophiostomataceae; genus Hawksworthiomyces; species Hawksworthiomyces lignivorus. The sequence continues at coordinate 1,062,348 of NTMA01000008.1, read as the reverse complement.
ACTGGAAGTTTGAGCGCACGGCACATTGCGTAGAGCGTGGAATGACAAGGCCATGGTCCAGGTGTCGCAAATATCCTTACAGTTCCAAAGGAAGTAGAGAAATTTACAAAATATGGACGCTTCCTAGCTCACGGTTTAACTATTATACAGGAAATAGAGCTAAGGATATAAGACAAGTGCGGCTCTGTTGAGGAGCCTAGCGGGCGCCTAGGATCTAGCTCAGACTTCAGGGGAATTTCCATTTCCAGCCATTTTCCGTGAAGGGCTGAAATACCCATGCATCAGCTGCAATTGTTTGTATATTAGCACATGGGCAAAAGTACGCCTGCCATTGCCACATTGATTCCGCCTTCTTGATGCGACTTTGGCTCTTAAATAATTGGCTACTTTAAGCTCCGTGGCGTCTACTAGTGTGGCATGGAAAGTTTGGGAACCGATCCAGGGCGTGAAGGTCGCGACAGAGCTTTCTCAAGGCTGTCTAGGAAGTTACTCGAAAAGCCCCAGCGCCGGCAGCCAGTACGCCTCGATGATTTTCTGAATCTCAAGATGGCATTGCAGCTGGCGCTAAGCCGTCTTTATTATTGGATTGTTACTAAAGCATGCGTCACCACAGCTGTCGGTCTTAACAATTATTATGTTGATGTAGCGCCTATTTACAGCTAAATTGGTTTCGTTATTTGAAGTCAGCCTCACATCCAATTTCGATGCAGTTCAATAAGTGACTTCGCCCATGAAATCCTAGCTGGAAATGAATACCCTGGCTAGACCAATACTCGTACTCCTATCCTTGCAGGCCAGGTGTATTCGACGGCAACCCCCTTCCCGCTAGCAATAGGTTTAGCTACGATTTTTTGAAGACGTAATGGAGAAACTGCACCCATCAACATTTTGCAATTTCTGGAATTTTAGACTGGAACACACTAGTCGACGGCGTACGAGAAGTTATCGGAGCGCAGGTAGCGCATGGACTATGTGGATGACGAGGACTGAGGGAACTGTGTAGAGTGCGCCAAGAGTGTGGCCCCTAACCGTTTATCAGATAACAATTTCACAAGTAATTTATGTATGTACAAGACAAGGGAGATTTGCCGCAGTAGTTGCCCAGCAGAAAGCAAGTCTCAGGAAAGGGTAGCATCACATACTGTATGCCCATGCTACCAAACAGTGGCTAGTATCTGAATACGGCTCCTAGTTGCTAACAGGCTCCATTTTCAGAAGAAGTGGATAGAATGAAGAGTGTCGAGGCATCCGTCAAGATATTTAACATCGGGAGACGAGCCGCTCACCTCTCCTTCTCAGCCTCTGCACTAGGCCCAATATCGAAATCAAGAGTCAGTATCGCTGTGCCACATACTTTAAGATAGACCATTTCACGATCATCATCAACATCGAAGCAGACCCGAACAAGCACAGTCTCTTTAACATGAGGAATCCAGCATACCAGATCTCCCACTTCCGCATGACTTGATGCAATTCTAGTTTTGTAGAGTACTGAATGACCGCTCATATGGCCCACTTGGACAAGGTATCGATCATCGTTATTTCTTGGTTTCTGTGTCAGTTCTAATTTGGCGCTACTACCGCGAAATGTTTGCCTTGCTTGCGCGTGTCTTACACGCGATAATTTGGATTTTATACCATAGAATATGGTTCCGTGACCTTTAGTGGGGAACCACTTAACATTACACTCATGGTTGTAGCATAATTCTAACAGCGTGGACTCGTCCGTCTCTAATATTTTGCGCATCAGATTATCACTCTCTAAGTGGGCTTTGCTAAGCTCTTTTTTAAAGTTAGTCTGGAGCTCTGCGGCCCAGTTATCAGCTTGTTGTAAGCTAGAAACAACGTCGGTAGCGGTTGGGCCAAGATAATCTATGAATCCGTAGACATAAGCGGGTAGCCTAAAGATTAGCATCAAAGAGGTTTCGCGTGACGTAGAATTCGGCGCCATTCAATGAGATCTTCGCTCTGTCGGATTCGTCGCCCCACATATACGAAAGCGCCTGGTACTTCGGCCAGTCGCCAAAAGCAACCTCGGCAAGAGTGCAGGAAATGGGGTCATCGTCCCCGGATGCTGGCTCAATGAGGACAAGTCGAGTGCAGTCCTTGTCTTGTTTCAGCGGCGTGAACTTGAATAACTCGATGTGGGGCTTCGGGGCTCATTGTTGGTCTGAGGAGAAGGACGGAGCACCAAGTCAACGCGCCGCCGCGCCTAATTAGCGTCCATGTAATATTGTCTCGGTTTTATGAGGAAAGCCAAGCGCGCGTCACTTGGGTTGAGGGAGTAAATATTGCTAGGAGAATTCTTTTCGCATACAAGAGAGTCGTGTGAAGATTTTATTTGGGCTCTGAATGCGTAGCGCTCAGTATCAGCCTTCGTATGTACTGTGCAGAGCCTCAGCTGGACCGTTTCATTCATTGGCCCCGTCAATTGCCTGTTCGAACAGCAGTGCTGTTTGCCATCTTCCACATCCTATCCCCTCCAACGGCAAATATGACTTGATTGGCTGTTGCACGGTGGTTTGTCTATAGCGCCAACACATTGTTCAAACAAAATTTATGAAATTCGAGAAGTGCACTTTTGGACCATTTGTTCATTACACGTCTAAAATATGCTATGCTCTTTTATTTAGATACACACGTTCCTTAATAAGATGGGAACCCGAAAGACGCACTTTGCCCACCCGCGCACAGACCAAACTCATCATGGCCATATGCTCGTCACAAACGGGTCGATGTATGGGTAGTCGGCCGCCATGCCCATGATGACGCTGTACTCGTCCCTCAGCAGATCGGAGCCCTCGTTGGCGTAGTTGGCATACCTGCTCAGCTCGTGCCGCCGCAGCGCCACGTTCCAAGGGAAGCTGGAGTGCGCCACGCCCATAAAGGCGCTCGCCTTGAACATGACCAGAAAGTCCACCAGGGCCTGCTGGTCGAACGTCATGGCGTCCAGCCGCCGCCGGTGGAAGCCCTGCAGCAGGTCCTGCTTGGTGACCACGGTCACGTTCCGGACGCGGGCGCCCGGGTCGGCCGCGAGGCGCCGGTTGAGGTAGTCGGCGAACAGGCGCACGACCGTCTGGTTGCCGGAGGCGACGTAGACGACGCCGAGCCCGGTGCGCTCGAGGTTGCGGTACTGCTGGTCGAACTGCTCGTCCATGCGCGAGAAGCGCCACTCGTCGGGCGGCCAGGCCCAGATGGCGTCGGACTCGAGCCGCAGGTGCGCGCCGTAGTAGGCGCCGGGGCTGATGGCCGCGGTCGGGTCGATGGGCAGCGCGAAGCGCCGCTTGAGCTCAAAGAGCACCTTGGCGGCGAGCGCGCGCGTGTCGTTGCGGAAGGACAGGATCTTGCCAAACTCGTGCACGAAGGCGTCGCCGTCGTCGCGCACGGGGTATTCGAGGAACGACTGCTCCATCTGGATGTGCACGGGGGCCTCCGCGCGGATCTGGATCGACTTGCCGGCCAGCCACTCGTCGAAGAAGCGCCGCCACGCGCGCGGAAACCGCAACCCCTCGCGGGGGTGGTCCGGTTCGAACTGGTCGCCCAGCAGCGGCAGCGGCTCCCCTTGCCGCTGGCTGTAAAAAGGAAAATCCTCGGCGCGGTCATACAGTCGCATCCCTGGGCACCCTTCTGTTAGATGCCGGACGAAAGTCTCCCGTGCCAGCAGGTATTCGAGGGGCATCTCGGTGGCCGTCTCGATGTCGGCCAGATTTTTTGCGTTGCGTAGCGCCATGGACGGTATGACGAGGGCGCCGCCGCCGTGGATGGCGTAGCGGATGCACTTGAGCATCTGGTTGCGCAGCATGCCAATGCCGCCGTGCTGGCCTTCGCAGGTGAACAGCAGACCGGGACGGAACTGCGTACGGGCGCACACTTCTTGGATCGGCTTGTAGTCGATCGGGGCCGGGAACTCGACGCTCATCGCTTTCTGAACGAACAGGCTCTCTTCCGATGGTGGCCTGCCTGGCACGTAGAACAAAGATATGATTGCATCGCGGAATCCAAAGAACCGGAAGCTCCAGGCGAAGAGAAATGCGGCGACGAGGGGGACCGCTACCCGCAGGCGGTTCCAGTGGCGGTCTTCGATAAGCATCGTCTCCGTTGTTTAAGCAAAATTGCCCAAGACACAACGCTTAAAGATATCAGAAATAACAAAATATAAAAAGAAAAGTAAGAATCAGACAATTGCAGCCAAGATGCGAGTACAAGATAAGTCCGTTGATCATGATCGCTGATTGACAAAGACAGCGGGAAGGTCCTAGCGCAGCGCAACTTTTAACGACATGATGCTGAGTTTCAGCTCCGTTTCAGCACGAGTCTCGATGCGACACCTGTGCTTCTTGATTGACATTTAGACGACAGCAGTTTTAGCCGCTTTTGATGCTGACATTCACTTAAAACAGCCAGGATATGATTTATTTACACTGACATTTTGCTGTTGCGTTGTTGAAATTATGAGGAAGTGTAAACGATGCCATTGAGAGATTACTTTATTTGGTCAGAGAGCTCCTCGCGACAACAGCACTCCCGCTCCATCCATCCATGCGGCTAGAACTGAGCCAAGACTGCTCAGCGGACGTATGAAATACAATATTAGCTCACAATCCTGGTCAAAAGAATATATGTACTCCGTAGAGGCTATCTTGTTCTATTACAAGAATGTGAAGCCATATGAAATCGCTGCATTATTACCAGTAACGATCCTTCTTAACAAAGGGGCTGATAAAAATAGCGTTTCAACTCTCTGTAGACAAATTTTATTGGTGGAGGCATGCTGTAAACAGTACCCTGTATGCTGTGGAGAGCTATCAAGGGATCTAAGATCCACCCAGTTAGCTGGGTCATAATACACTACACCCCTTTCCTTTAGTCCAATTATAGCGCGTTGGAACCCTTTCCAGTTGGCAAGATCACGGCCAGTGGTAATAACCTCCAAGCTTGCAAGCAGCACGCTGAATTGCACAAGTCTCCTCCTGTAGAGGGCTTGTAATTGCATGTGCATATACATATTCCTAGATACAAATCTGGTAGGTTCCAGTAATTTTCTGAGGCTGCCAGTTTTTGGTGACAGCCTTCCGCGACATGGCCACCGAAAACTCCAAGCTCAAGCAACATTTGGTCAATGACTCCGTACTCATCTTGCCATTCGGAATTCTCATGCCACTACCATTTGAGATTAAGCCAGCTTTGTAACAACAAATACAGGAAAAAAAAAAGATTAAGTTGACACGAAAAGCAAAAAAGACAATAAATAGAATCAAACCAAGAAGCAATAAGTGATCCGTAGCATCTTTCGGTTGTCCTCAAGACGCGGTCCGAAAGCATCATTACTCATACATCTAGTAGCCATAACGCACTCGCAGGGTCTTCACCTAAGCTGAAAGAGCTGATTTGCACTGTGCGTTTGTTACCAACGTCGACGTTTTCTGCAGGTCACCATGTTGGGCCAGCGTTGCGCCTGTATCGCTCTGGGATATCTATGGTTAGTATGGAAAAAAAAGGCACAATTGTGTAGAGCGTAGCCGCTTCACAAAAGCCGTAAAAATTAATATCCAAGAAAAGGGTCCACTGCTCCAAATACACTTCCGTTGTGTGGCGCTCTCACCGTACATTAATTTATATCATTAGCCGGGACATTCAGGTCGTGATGAAAAGGAAACGAACAAACAGAGACAAAACGGCGCCCAGCTATGAAACTGCTAACAGTGTGTTTTGCATTGGCTCTCTCTGTGGCGGCTGCGCCGGAGAAGAATGGCAATCCGGAGGGTCATATCTCTAGTCGACCACACGTCATACCCAGCCCCAAGCAGCCCCGGTTGCCCGTGCCTAACCCGCCGGTACGGACCAAGGTATGTTACGTCCAGACGAACAACGATGGCACAACGGACGACTCGGAATACATTCTCTCAGCGCTGCATGATTGCAACGATGGTGGACACATTGTTTTCGGCGAGGGCAAGACCTTTCTTGTCGGCACAGCCATGGATTGGACGTTTCTGAAGAACGTTGATATCGGCAAGTCATCCGCCTCTCCTATTTTAGACACATGTTGCTGGCTGCTAATACTGAGCAGACATCCAGGGCACCATCCGATTTACCAATGACACTGCATACTGGCAGGCCCACTCGTTTCAGTTCGTCTTTCAAGATGTCACTTCATTTTTCAAGCTGGGCGGCGAAGGCATTTTTATTTATGGAGGTATTCATGTTCTTTCTCTGGTAAAATTCTCTTTGTCTCTTCCACAAATTGTCTCTGACCGATCAAATCTAGGTGGCAGATTGGCTGGAAATGGCCAGGTGTGGTACGACCTGCACGCAGCCAATGCCCACACAAAGCGGCCGACGCTGGTTGGCATTGATGGCCTCAAGGATAGCGTGATCGCCGGAATCAGCCTTGAGTTCAGCCCCATGTACTACTTCTTCGTAGCAAACTCCAGCAATGTCGTGTTTGACAGCATCGGCATCAGCGGCGGCTCAACCAGCAAGAGCCGTGCCTCGAACACTGACGGCTGGAATACGTATCGCAGCCGGGACGTGACGATCATGAACTCGGTGATCAGCAACGGCGACGGTAAGCAGATTCAATTTGCTGGTGTCCTCTCACGCTATGATTGTCCCTCTTTCCTTGCGCAAATCTCTTCCTAATGAGCTAACCCCAATACCTTCCTACTACCTGTGACGTATAAAGACTGCGTCTCTTTCAAGCCAAACAGCACAGATATGCTCGTCCAGTCGCTCGACTGCACTGGCAGCCATGGTATCTCTGTGGGAAGTCTCGGCCAGTACGTGGGCGCATACGACATCGTTGAGCATGTGTACGTCGCCAACGTCAGCCTGCATGACGCGAGCAACGGGGCGCGCATCAAGGTGTGGCCCAACGCACCATCGGAGCTGTCGACTGACCTCCGCGGTGGCGGCGGGCGCGGGCGCGTCAACAACGTGACATATGACGGCGTATTCGTGGATAACGTCGGCTACGCCATCGAGATTACGCAGTGCTACGGCCAGAAGGACCGCACGTTGTGCTTGGAGCACCCCTCGCTCCTGACGATCAGCAACATCCTGTTCCGCCACTTCCGGGGCACGACATCGAAGAAATACGCGCCGGAGATCGCGGCGTTCGCATGTTCGTCAACGGCGGTATGTGGCAATATCACAGCAGTAGATATCGATGTGGTAGGCCCTAAGGGGGGCCGAGATGCTTACTGCCTCAACCAGGACGCATCCAAGCTGAATGTGACTTGCACAGATGTGTACAAAGGAATCAATTAAGAAGGAAGTGGGTATTGTGATAAAGCCATGCTTTGCTGTTCATATTTCCAAAAGCTGCAGAAGCGGTAACAAACTTCGGTTCGTCCTCCAAGGCATTTGCAAAATTTTCTCTCTCTTCTTTTCTCGCTTAAGTGAGAGAATTTAGAATTTCCGCTTCTTGCGCACCGGAGCCGCATGCTTGTCCACAGCCTGCTGCAGCATCTCGGCTCTCTTGCGGTCTGACAGCTGCTCATTTGCTTTGGGCTTTGCATGTTCCGGTTCTTTATGTGCCATTGATGTAGTCCCCCGGCCGTCGTCTTCGCTCGCTGTAGCATCCGAATCTGTCTCGTGTTTTCTGTGCTCTCTTTCTTGCTTCTTACTTGCAGGAGGCTCTCCGCCTCTACCGCCAATTTTCCCCAGCCCCCGTTTCGCAAGCTTTAGCGAAGAAGATGAACCAGGTCGTTCCGCCAGGGGACTGGGAGAACGAGGTTCTCTGTGATCCTCTGTAATATGCTCCTCCTTCTCCTTTTTGCCTCCTATGCGTCCCAGTCCTCCCCGAGGTGGAGGCTTGGAGCGCAGAGCTGGCTCTGCGATTGTGGGCGACTTTGGCTCTTTCGCTTCTTGCACTCCATCACTTATCTCGCCCACGTCGGCTCTCGCAGTCCCCATAATGGATTGCTTAAGCTCTGACGAACCATGGGGCGATATCCGCTCATCCTCGGCCTCAGAAGCTGTTTCATCATCTTCGTCGTCATTGCGATGCTCCGTCTCTCTTGCCGGCGGCGGCGGCGGACTTGCTTTCTTCTTCCCAATCGCACCTAGACGGCTAATCTTTCCAATTTCAGCTTCCTGTTTGGATACTGCAGCTGTGCTTCTGGGGACCGGAGATGAGGGCTCCTTTCCTGTGTCATTTTGATCATTTCTAGCGGATTTCGGGCGATTTGGACTTGTCTGGAAAGAGTCGTCGCTCAGCACGCCTGCATCCTCATTGCTCGCCGCAGATATCTTGCTGTCGTTCTGTTTGGACACCTTTGGTATGCGCGCCAGGGACAGGCCTGAGCCCGTGCCCAGCGCGTGCCACCAGTCGTCCAAGCTGGGAGGCGATATCGATTCGACGGTCTCTTGGTCGCATGGCAGCGCGTTGTCGCCGCCGAAGACGCCGTTGATCAGCTGCAGCACATCGAGTGGCGCCTCACCCCTCTCTGCAGCAGCCTTGTCGTCCATCTCCTTGCGGAACGCTGCCTCGCTAAAAGGCGCGAAGCCAGCTACGCGCCGTTCAATATCGGCTCGCGTCATGTGCCGCCTGCCGGCACTCCCAGCGCCCAGACTGCCAGGGCCACGCAGCAGCGACGGGAACGCGGCCTCGGCGCCGGCGCCCATGGCCTCAAGCTTGTCGACGAGCTTGGCAATGACGGCGTCCTTGTCGCGCAGGCGCGCGGCCAGGGCGTCGGCCTCTGCCAGGCGGCGGGCGCGGTCCTGGACGAGCGGCAGGACCAGCTCAGACGCGACGGCGGCAGAAGGCTGGCGCCGCAGACGGATGGGCCAGCGCAACGGCGGCACGCCCTCGGGCAAAACAACAGTAACGCGCAGGACGATGCCGTCGCGGCTGCCGTCAGAGGCGTCCGCGCCACTGTCCTCCAGGGATGCGACAGCTAAGCTCGTCTCCGCGTGGTCCGGCAGAGACGAGTCAAAGGCGGCGCGCAGCTTGGCCAGGAACACGGCCATCTGCTCAGCGTCGTAGCTGGGGTCAATGGCAGTATCCTCCTGGAAGGCGCGCATGCAGATAGCGCGGCGGTCAAGCCGCTCAGCCCAGACATGGGCAAGGTCGGTGAGGAAGATGGCGTACGAAGCCGGGCCGAAGGTTGCGGACACAAGCAGCACAGGCAGATCCGGGTGGGTGGCCGGCAGCACATGCCACGCCCGGCGGTCCATGGCTTCGTTTATGGGCAAGGTCAGCAAGGCCTGGCCGCTCAGACTGTGGTGCGTATTAAGTGAGAGTTTTTGTGCGCTGAGAGTTTTTCGCTTTGTTTAATTCGACTGGCAGCTTTGTTTTGACTGGGCGCTGTTAATCAAGATGAATGGTGTGAGCTGCAGGCTGAGCTGCAGGCTGAGCTGCAGGCTAAGCTACAGCGCATCAGCAGCTGTTAGGCAGCGAAAGTGGGGCCTGGCAGCTGAGGCGAAAGAAAGCAATCTGTGTGTGACGATCGTTTGTTGTCCAAGGCGTCAAGGCGTCAAGGTAGTCAAAAGTATGGCATTTATTGATATTTCATGAGAAACCAAATAAGCTCTCTAAAGGATTCAAGTTCAACTTAACTAATCGCAGCTTGGCATGCAGAGAACCCTCGACTTGTCTGCGATCTTCAGCACTCATGTCCATCCATCGACAATGACTAGAACACGCCTTTCTGCAAGTTTCTGTGGTCTCCTTCAATGTTCTATGCACCTGCTTGGGCTATTCCGCCACAATCACCAGATGATGCAAACTTAGGCGTCGCCTAGGAGAGCTGCTCAGTCTGCCTTGCAACGTTCAAACTTCTCTGTCAACGTTTACTGTTGTATTGCCACAAAACATATTCACGTGACTTCACCTTAATAATTGGTCATAGCATTTGAGAGACGAAAAAAAATTCAATGTTCCCCATAATCATGAAATTCTTTCCTCTAAACAAACCAGGATCAGAAACGGACAACGCCGCTGTTGTGCCATGACAGCTATGAGGCTGAGGCATATCATATCAGAAGCCGCTCAAGAGTAAGAAAATAGTCCTGTATATCTCGTAGACGGCCTCCCATCCCGCGCGTCTGTCTCCTGTTTCCTGTCTCTCCTGTCTCCCCAGTTTCCCCTGCCTCATCTCGTTTTTGTCCCCTTTTTTACTTCATTTTCTCTTCCAGCAGCTTCTCCATCCAGCCACACCCAGACCCGGTCAGCTTCGTTCTTACGAATGATCATGTCTTTCCTCCTATCGTCCTTGCGGGATGTCTCATCCTGCGAGGCTTCTCTGGCGACGAAACGTCTTGTGCCGTCGTCGGAGATGGGCTGGTTATCTTCTCTTGGGGAACAGAATTGGATTCAGAACGTTTGTTCTTGGATTTGCCTGTTTACGTTGCCAGACGAAATGGACCATCATAGTCCGCGCCCGCCGTCGAATTTTGCCTCCTCCTTTTCTCAAAGGAAGTGAGAGCTATTTAAGACACCATCCCACGCGGGCGAGGCTCCATGAGCTCCTACATTTGTACATGTGCGAATACGAGTACCCCGTTTCTTTAGAATAGAATCAAATTTTACAGGTATAATCAGCCTCTCCCACGTTGGCGAGAGGTGAAGCCTCTATCACGCTACTTTATCTCCGTCTCTCCCTCATCTCTTGTTTATGCAACCCCCACCCTCCATCTTCGTACTCGTAGCCTTTCGTAGTAATTCAGTAGCTCCCGCAATTTCTAAAATAGCTCGCAATGCCCGTCCCATACGTCATACCACGTCTTTGCCGGCGCCGACTCAGAACCGCGGCTCCCCTTTATCAGCTCATTTCTCAAGCACGACGACCGTTGTGTCGGGTCTATTTGGGGGTCACGGCTGTTCCTGGAAAAGTAACGTCAAGTAGGTATTAATACGCCCTTTGGCTCTCGTTCTGTATGCATTCTTGGACAGCTTCCTGACGATGTCTCGTACAAGCGCAGTACTACTGCCCATTCCTTCCTCGGATCACTGCTTACACTTCGACTACAATCTATCTGCTCCTTTGTTTTCTCTCTCAGATACCTCTGGTCTTTTCTCAGTATGACCAACGACCGCTTTTCCAACTTGCTCCTGAGCACTGCAGGACCCATGGACTGCGCTTTGCGCGGCACCGGCCTGCTCAACAATCCCATCTTCAACAAGGGCTCCGCCTTCCCCGCCGAGGAGCGCCGCGAATTCGGCATCAGCGGACTGCTCCCAACCCGCGAACAGACCCTCGAACAGCAGGTCGAGCGAGCCTACCAGCAGTACAGCACTCGAGCAGACGATCTCGCGAAGAACACATTTTTGACGTCGCTGCATGATCAGAACCAGGTTCTCTTCTTCAAGGTGAATCTTTTCCCGTCTCATGTTTCGGCTCGTATTGATGGTTGGACCAGAGCAAGGGCGCCACTTCTTTACTGACACGTCCGCGACGCTCTACAGCTTGCCCAAACTTACCTCAAGGAAATGTTCAGCGTTCTCTACACACCTACGGAGGGCGATGCGATTCAGAACTACTCGCGCTTGTTCCGGCGGCCCGACGGTTGCTTTTTGAGCATCAACGATGTCGACAGCGTCTTCCACGACCTGGCCCAATGGGGCAAGCCGGAAGACATTGACTACATTGTGGTGACCGGTGCGTTTAAAAGATCCTCCAGCAAAGGGTGTCTTAAAAGTGTGCCTCGAAAGGCCTGCCTTCTCTTCTTCCACCGTAAGCCATCTGCTGACTCTGCGCTAGACGGCGAGGAAATTCTCGGTATTGGCGACCAGGGCGTAGGCGGTATTCTCATCTCGCTGGCCAAGCTCATCCTGACCACCCTCTGCGCCGGCGTCCACCCCAACCGCACGCTGGGCGTCGTGCTAGACTGCGGCACCGACAACGAGAGCCTGCTCAACGACCCGCTGTACCTGGGCCTACGCCAGAAGCGCGTGCGCGGTCAGCGCTACGATCACTTCATCGACACCTTTGTCAGGTCCGCGCGGCGTCTCTTCCCCAAGGCCTACATCCACTTTGAGGACTTTGGCCTTGGTAACGGTGGGTGAACCATTTTCATATCCTCGTTCCCTCTGTGATGCGACTGACTGCAGACTACTGACTATTGCACCTGCCTGGGACTGCTGGATGCAAACAGCCCGCCGCCTCCTCGACATCTACCGCCCGCAGATCCCCTGCTTCAACGACGACGTCCAGGGAACCGGCTGCGTCACGCTGGCGGCCATCCTGGCCGGCCTGCGCATCAGCGGCGAGAAGCTGGGCGACCTACGCATGATCGTATTCGGCGCCGGATCTGCCGGCGTCGGTATCGCTGACCAGGTGTGCGACGCCGTCGCCGCCGAAGAGCACATAACCCGGCAAGAGGCTGCCAAGCATATCTGGTGCGCTTTTCCTTTGGCCAGTTGCCTTTGCTTCTGATGACTGCAATTTTAACTGACTGGCTTTGTCTACTCCACCAGGCTCATTGACAAACCCGGCCTGCTGACGGCAGGCATGGACAACCTCTCTCCGGCGCAGCAGTTCTTTGCCAAGGACGAGGGCGCGTGGGCAGACCTCGCGGGCACCAGGATCGGCCTGCGAGAGGCCGTGGACCGGATTCACCCCAACGTGCTGGTGGGCACGTCGACGGTGCCGCGCGCCTTCACCGAGGACATTGTGCGGGCCATGGCGGCGCACGTGAAGCGCCCCATCATCCTGCCGCTGTCGAACCCGACGCGCCTGCACGAGGCGGTGCCCGCCGACCTGCTGGCATGGACGGACGGCCGCGCCCTCATCGCCACGGGCTCGCCCTTTGCGCCCGTGCGGGGGCCCTGGGGCCCCGGCGGCGCCGAGGTCGAGGTCGAGGTGGCCGAGTGCAACAACTCAGTCGTGTTCCCCGGCATCGGGCTCGGCTGCGTGCTCAGCCGTGCCAGTCGTGTCACCGATGCCATGCTGGTCGCTGCCGTCGAGGCCGTCGCCGACCTCAGCCCCGCCCTGCGCGACGAGGAGGCTGATACCAGCGCCGACGCCGGCGCCGACGCAGGCGCAGACACCACTACCGCCACCTTGCCCCTGCTACCCGGCGTCGAGGTCGTGCGCGACGTCAGCGTGCGCATCGCCCGCCGCGTCATCCGCACCGCCGTCGCCCAGGGCGTCGCCACCGAGTCCGACATGCCCCTGGACGAGGGCGACGCCGTCCTCGACGCCTGGATCCGCGCCCAGATGTGGATGCCCGCATACCGCCCACTGCGCTTCGTGTCCCTGGACAAGGCCAGCCGGCAGGCCATCGGCGTGCGCGTGCCGGGCGGCTTCTACAACCGGCGGGACAGCTGGTCGTGAGGCGCGAGGCAAAGAGAAGAGTGGGGGGGAGGGGAAGAGATGAAATTCTTTTTTTTTCTTGTTTGGGACCAAGAAAAACCCGGCACAGACGTGCTTAGCGTCTATGTCCGCTGCGGATAGATTTGTTCAATTGCATTTTGCGCTATTGTTTTGTAGACCGTTTCGTTATTGTATGCAGATCTTTTCAAGCATATTACTGCCTTGCCATGTGATCCACGATAATAGGACCATACTCCACACACTCATCTCAGGTAGATTTCTCAGGTGGTTGCGCTGTATAAGATACGGTGAATACCCTACGCTAGGTGCCCTTGCTTTAGTTGAAGCGGGAACGCCAGCGCCAGGGATTCGGAGGGTTTTCAGCGGCGCGATTCGCTACTTTCATGAGCTCCAGATGATCTCTGAAATCGATCTGTTCTCCATGACGCCAGCGCGAAGGGACCCAACAGACTTGTGGAGTGATTTTCAAATAAAAGCTTGGCAGACATGTGAAGAAAGCAAAACAATAAAGAGAACATTCCGTTGTCCCAGGTGTTGCAAAAAGCTCTAATTGCATAGTTTCTCTTTTTCTCTCTCTCTGTTGCTTCTTTATTCTGTTACATCACAATGACCTTTTCATTGCGTACAACTTTCACTCTAGAAGAATCGCATGCAATTGCTTTGATCTGTGAGACATTCTCTACTACGTATATAAAGGGAAACCTCAAATTTACTATCCGGAATGAGTACCTTGACGTACCGAACACAACATCGGACAATGATGTAATTGTCGGAGCGGTGCCATTTTGCCCCGAGTTGGTCCGAAGTAGCTATCATCCGAAGTAGTAATCGTCCGTCCGGCATGGCAGAGATTTACACCATCTTAGCTCAGGAGGCTTCCGATCGGCTCAGCCCAGTGCGTTCAACATACGGAATTAGGAGATATGCAACCTGGAGTTTGCTACTCGTACGGAACAGCCTTTATCTACACGGCATGGCGTGGAGCATGAGCCTGCAGTATCTATCCTAAAAGCTTGGCGGGCCAGAAGAGCTCTGAGGAAAAGGATGCGTTGGTTAGCCAATGCTGGAAGTATTGAAAGGCCACATTACTCGTAAACTGTCATATGGCGTCAGCAAGCGCCCTTGGCGCTACGGATGCTCATGCCCGCCCACTGTGCTGCCTGGTTCTATGCGCGAAACTGGCCACCGAAGAAGCTACCTTCCAGTTTTTGTCAGAGCCTGGTCATGAAGGCTGCATATTGAAGCATGCAGCAGCTAGGGGAGACAGTAATTACGGAAACAGTTCATCAAAAGAAGAAGGATGACAGACAATTGAATACTCAGCTAGCTAGCTAGCTGCATGAAGGACTCGTGTTCGTTTCGTCGTGTTCACTACTGGATATATAAGAAACTCTCACGATAGTCTTGTTTGTCTCCCGCTTCTTTCTCTCGTCTTGTTGTTGTCGATTTGTTTTTTGAGTTGCCTTTCCTCTGACGCTTCCACCGATATCAATTCACGCCATAGTTGCCAGTTTCCATCAACATGTCCGTGTCACTCTTCGCTCCCGCCCCTCCTCCGCCATCTCTCCTTGGCCGCTACCGACTGCTTTCACCCACTGCGGGCGTGCGCGTTAGCCCACTATGCTTAGGATCAATGAATTTCGGCGATGCCTGGTAAGTTTCTTGCAAGAAGCATGGCTTCCTGTGTTTTTCTTGTCGGCTGTTTTTTTTCTCTTATGCCATCTCTGCAGGAAAGGCTTCATGGGTGCTTGCGACCAAAAGCAAAGTGAGAAGATGCTCGACTTCTTCTATGAAAATGTGATCGCTGACACGTGAAGATGTGCGGCCAGGAGGGCCGATTTACGGATTGGGTGCACTGACATTAGAGCAGGGCGGTAACTCCATTGACACTGCAAACAATTATCAAAATGGTACGGTTGAAAAGAAGCCCGCCATGCAATAATTTTTCGAATATGTTTTATTAAGAGACCAAACTAGAGGAGTCTGAAACCTGGATTGGCGAGTGGATGAAGAAGCGTGACAACCGTGATCAGATGGGTAAGTGAAATTGAGACTTACACGAAGTGCTTTTGGGCTGTTATTGCGGACCTGCGTGCTTCTTATTGCCCCAATGCTGACCTCTTGTCCTCGTTTTTGATCAGTGATCTCCACTAAGTACGCGACAGACTACCGCCTCCACACCAGCGACAAGATCCAGGCCAACGAATATGCCCGCAACCACGGCCTCCGCCCTTTCTGTGTCTACCAGGGGCGCTGGTCTGCAGCCGAGCGCGAGCTCGAGCGAGACATCATCCCCATGGCCCACAGCTAGGGCATGGGTATTATGCCATGGGCCACCCTCGGCGGCGGCCCTTTCAAGACGGACACCCAGCGCAAGGCCCAGATGGAGCAGAAGGAAGGCCGGCAGCTCCCCGCCACCCCGGCGCAGATCGCCACGAGTAAAGCCCTGGAGGCTGTGGCCGACCGCAAGGGCACCATCATCACCAGCGTCGCCCTGGCCTACGTCATGCACAAGGCTCCCTACGTATTCCCCATCGTCGGCGGGCGCACGACGACGCATCTCCAGAGCAACATCGAGGCGCTCGCTCTGGAGCTGACAGACGACGACATCCGGGAGATCGACAGCGCCGTGCCGTTTGACTTTGGCTTTTCCCACGACCTTCTGCGGTCTGCCTTTGCGCGACCCAGCGAGGAGCCCCACTACCAGGACACCGGTGTTCTTGGTATGGCCGCCCACTTTGACTACGTACCCGCGCCACGTTCTATCATGATCAAGAAGGAGTATGGCGCTGCCTAGCGTTATCATGGCAAGCTTCAACAGGAACTGAGGCGCCGACCACCAACCTTCTTCTTAGAACTATATGTAGCTAAACTATTAAGGGATGTGCCACGCATGTTCTGGGTCTAGCATGGGTCAAAACAGAAGTAAGACCTAATATGCAACTTTTTTTTTTTTTTTTTGCTGTGCCAAGTCGCTTTTTGTATTTCATAATGGCGTGTATGCCATTACAATTCGAGGGGTATGAACTCCTCAGTAAAATAACGATGCACCAGCATGCAAGCAGGTGAAACCCCACAAAAGAATAACAAGCGGTACGTCTAATACTCGTGCAAGAAGGTAGTTCTCGCGCGCTGCGTCTTGTCCACTGAATTGGCAATGGCGGCGTCTTTCCCATGGCCCTGGAGCTTTCTCAAACATGTCAGTTCTGCCTCACTGCTACCCCATCTACGTTCATTGTGGTGGCCGCCTGTTGCGGCCACTTCATGCAAGTCCTTCTGATGTCATAGCTCCTTGCCTGCCAGGTTCAAACAACGTGCATCTTTTGCTCTTCTGAATGCGGTCTTTCATTCGAAAGCACAGGGAGACAGTGGGTGATTAAAAGTGTTGCTCCACCCTGTGCCACAAGCGATTCAGTTGAAGCGTTGTTATCAGTTTTACAGTGTAGCATTTAGCCAATGCCTCGCCAAGCTTTTTATTTTAGTCTTGGTTGTTTTCTTTTATTTCTATTTCATTTTTCTCTCAATATTGTTGATAGGTGCCTGAGACCACTGCTCAACATGCAGCCATTGCGGAGAAAGATTGCGGCATAGCGGGGCGCCATGTTTGGAGCGGAATGAGAAGGCCAGGGGGGGGAGGGCAGCAAAGAGGTTGAGTTGTTGCTTCCATGCTCGTAAAGCAATTAATATTTGCATCTTCTGACTGTATTAGCTGTTGCGTCCTCCAGTGAGAGCTCTCCAAATGAGCCCTGTGAATACAGGCTAATAGGAAACTATGGCATTTTTAGCAAAAGGAGGAATGGTTGAGTTCTCGCCTCTGCAAGAGTTGCAGCTCGCCGCAATTAGGCCAGGCCAAAAGCGTGTAAGCTGCCGTTGGAATAAAGAGAGTTGCAGATCCCGAGAGCCAAGTTTTGTCGCCAGGGCCAGGGCCAACGACCTTTATTCACCAATAGCGACCAGGGAATAGAAAGACGAGCACAAGACAAAATATTGACAACGGATCCCGCCATAGCAGAAAGAGGAAGGTGGGCAAGGCTTGAAGTCAAAAAAGAAATGGAGAGAAGACAAAGGCAAGCTGAGCATCAGACGTTATCCCGTAGAGTGCTTCATATGTCGTTGCAATTTGTACGTCTACAGAGCCCGCTGGTTAGTCTAATAGGAACTGGGCGTCATCTCCGTAACTTTTCCAAGCGGGTCTTATCATTGCTTCTCTTGGCATTTACCATGTAACCTCCGCAAATGCCAAGAACACTAAGTATACAATGCCTCTGGTTTCGATTTCAAGATATCCTGTTGACATAGATCGGATTGCGGCGAGGCCATGGCTCGCTTGGAGCCGTTCCTGTCCGCAGGAGGGCCAAGCTTACGACTCTCCTAATTTGGGAGAAGAAGGTAGGCTTCCAAGCCCGTTTAGCCACAGGTCAGGTTCCGGTCTTGGCTCTCTATATCGTGTTGCGGCATCGATGCAGATTGCAGATGAAGACAACCAGGGTTCTACTGTGGCTATCATTTCTTCTCAAGTGGTGGGTGGTTTCTCGTTGGTCGCAAAGCATCGTTGTTGGGTTTCGCTTCTCTACCCTTTCCAAAACAATTGTGCGTCCCTGAGACACGTGTCTGTTCTTTCTTAACGACAAAAGAGGAAATGCATCTCTTTTGGCCTCTCTCAATTTAAGAAACTCTCATCTGCGCACATATTTAATTCTCACATTTGCTGTCTGAGCACAGCGTTGTTGTCGCCTTTGGGGGTTTTTTTGGTGCCCCCTTTCTGCTCCAACTTGGCGCCTACTTACCTGCGCTTGTTTATCCTCACCCATGGGTCTTAAGTTGTCGCTCTCTTCGCAATCTGGGGGCTAACAGCGAAGCGGGTATCCCTACCCAGAGCCAAGACTCGTTGCCCCCCCGTTCAGTCCCAGTTTCTTTTATCTTTCACTGTATTTTTCTCTTTCACGACCTCAACTATCCTCGATGGTCGGGAATTTATCTTTTTCTGATCTCTTTAAATGCCCTCATGCTTGTTCTCTCTTCTCGGCTTGCCTGTCGAATATGCCACTCGGTAACTCCCTCACAAGAAGCAAGAGGTCATCTATTGTCTCTCAGCTGGTGTTGTCGTGGAGCATAGCCGGCTCTGGGGCGCTCGCGTGCAAAATTCTAAAAATGTCGTAAGCAAGCATCCTGTCGCGAGCTCTCCCTCGCGGGTACATACAACCCTCAAACCTCCGAGATGAGGCAGAAAAGCCAACAGTTCAGATAGGTAAAAAGAGCCATGATATGTGTAGCGCGTGCGTGCCTCTGCGTTGGAAGCGCGGGAGAAGAGGGTGGAAGCAGTCGCCATATGCAGCCAATACCCCCCTCCTCGTCTATCACTCTATTTCCCAGGTAATGATTTGCGGCGTAGCAATGTGGTCTGCTGCCCATGCATGTTTCTGTACGGGGGAAGGGTGAGTGGCACATAAATTAAACCTTCCCAGCCGGTTGGAGAGAAGGGGAAGGAGGGAAAAGAGACAAAGATAGCTAGGAAGTCAGAGCTCCATCCCGGCGTCTGGATAAATAAGAAACCACTGTCCCATACGTGTCTGAAATTTTATAAACAAGCAAACAGGATTGTGAGAGGGAGAGGAAGTAAAAGACTTCTTTTATTTTTCTCTCTGAAGGATTGACGGCATCCTAAAAGACAACAGTGATCGTAATCCTAAGATGGGTAAGTAAATCCTTCGACTGCTACCATTCAGCTCTCGCCCCTTCTACGCGTCCGGTTCTAATGCGAAGGCACAGACGCTACCGTCGAGGCCGTCGCCGAAGGGCCAGCCAAGTCGGTTGGCACCGCCCAGGCGTTCTCTGGTATCATGCCGGCCGAGTCGGAGGAGATTGGTGCGGCAGAGGTGGACATTGAGAAGCGGACGCAAGGCCCTGATGCTGGTGTTGGAAGAACGTCCACCGACCTGATCCGTAACGACGAGGAGTACCCGGAACCTACGGATGAGGAGATGCACACGCTGCGTCACGTCACCGGCAGCATTCCCATAGTGTCGTATGTGCTGTGCGTGGCCGAACTAGCTGAGCGCGCCTCCTATTTCGGCGCCAGCACCGTCTTCAACAACTTCCTGGAGTTCCCTCTCCCAAAGGGAGGCCCCGGCAGTGGTGCCGTTGCTAAAGGCGACGTGAATGGCCACGCAGGAGCGTTGTAAGTGCTAGATGAGGAAAATAGAAAAAGAAATAGAGTGGCAGCAGAGAATGCTGACAAGTCATCTTCATAGGGACAAGGGACTGCAGGTGGCGACGGCCTTCAGCCTGCTGTTTACATTCTTGGCGTACGTCTTTCCCATTCTCGGCGCCTACATTGCCGATGTCCACCTTGGCCGCTTCAAGACTATCATGCTCGGTGTGATCATCGGCGGTGTGGCGCACATCATCATGATCGGCGGCGCAGCGCCATCGGTGCTCAGGGCAGGTAACGGTTTGGCGCCGTTTGTCATCTCGCTCATCTTGCTGGCGGTGGGCGCCGGCATCTTCAAGCCCAACGTGGCGCCAACCGTGATCGACCAGTACCGGCACCAGAAGGCGTACGTGCGCACGCTGCCGTCGGGCGAGCGGGAGATTGTAGACCCGGAAATCACGATCCAGCGCATCCTGCTCATCTTTTACGCCATGATCAACATCGGTGCCTTCTTCGCGCTGGCGACGACGTACACGGAGAAGTACGTGGGCTTCTGGCTGTCGTTCCTGCTGCCGGGCATTGTGTACTTCCTGCTGCCGGTCCTGCTGCTGCTCATCTACAAGAAGCTGGTGCGCAAGCCGCCGTCGGGCAGCTCGGATCTGGTCAACTTTATCAAGATCGCCTGGACGGCGATCTGGCACAGCAAGGGCGCCTTCTGGCGCAAAGACTTTTGGGAGGCGGCGACGCCGGCGGCGCTGGCGGCGCGCGGCATCGAGGTGTCGTGGACGGAGCGCGCGGTGCAGGACGTCAGGCGCACGCTGGCGGCGACGGTGGTGTTCCTGTACTTCCCGCTGTACAACCTCAACGACGGCGGCATCGGCGCCGTCAGCAACAACCAGGCGGCGGCCATGACGTCCAACGGCGCGCCCAACGACCTGCTGACCAACCTCAACCCCATCATCATCATCGGCGTGACCCCGCTCCTGACGTACGGGCTGTACCCGCTGCTGGGCCACTACCGCATCCACTTTGGCCCCATCAAGCGCATGACGGTGGGCTTCCTGCTGGCCTCGCTCTCCAGCGTCATCGGCGCCATTGTGCAGTGGAAGGTGTACGAGACCAGCCCCTGCGGCTACCAGGCCAGCACCTGCGACGGCATCTCGCCGCTGTCCATCTGGTGGCAGGTGCCCAACGTCGGGCTGGGCGCCATCTCCGAGCTGTTCTGCAACGTGACCGCGTACGAGCTGGCCTACGTGCGCGCCCCGCCCCACCTCAAGTCCGTCGTCATGGCCCTCTTCCTCTTCACCAACGCGCTGTCGAGCGCCCTCGGCGAGATCCTCATCCCGGTCATCGTCGACCCGCACCTGATCGTACGTTTTCTTCTTTGCTGTGTCGCCGCCATCCTCTCTCCTGCCCCAGTTCCCCTCCTCTCTGCAGTGTTGTCTCCCCCGTCCGTGCAACTTAAATCGTGCTGACCGTTGCTTTTCCTTGTTAGTGGGTCTGGGCTGCTCCGGCCATTGCGCTTTTTGTGCAGACAATTATCTTCTACTACCGCCACCACCACATCGACAACGAGATCTACATCCTGGAGCAGGACGTAGCTGCCACATCGACCAGTACCGTAGCGGAAGAGCCGTTACCAGCTTACTCACGCACATAATTGAAGTAGAAGCAAACGGCGGCTGCTGCCGTTGCCTACAGATGCAGGGGAGGGATGGAGGAGACAGTTATATGGGGAACCGATGTTCCACAGACCGTCCCCCAGAGCACTTGAGAAGTATGGAGAGACAGCCTAAACCTTCAAGATATTAATATGTAATTGAGTAACTGTTGCAAAATACGGTCCCTTCTACATGCACGAGCACGTCATACGCGGTCAGTGACTCATCGATCAAGGTAGTTCCATGTGTGCAAACACGCGCTTGATGTGGCGTTTATGTGATAACTTTGGTAGCTTTGTAGCTGTGTTGACAGCTCATTTGCTGTAAGACGGAGGAATATTGGCCAGGTCAGAAGGCTACTTGGCTGGAGATTACCTGACTGGTCGGATTGTTCAACAAGACTGGTGGTATTCCGGTGAGGTGCCACATCCCCGAATGCCAGTAGCAAAGCGAATTGTATCACAAATCTGTCTCCGCAGGGTAGCAATCTGATTTTCGTCATGACGATTAGTGCCGTCGACATCGACTCCGCGACGAAATTTGGAACATCAGATTTGAAGATGCGGTCGATTTGGCCCTGAGTAAGCGCAGTGCTAGGAGTTAGCAGCCTCTGGATCCGCCAGGTCGGGTTTATTCCAATTAGGGAAACTTTAGCGATTACATAACCCAGCACCGCTAATACGGCGCTATGGCACGGCTGTAGGACGGGGCTGTTAACTGTTGTAGGTGTACAGGCTACGGAGTGCTCGTACAGAGCACTGCGTAGCTTTATTCTCTCTGCCCCGCAAAGAGAGCACATCGAAGCTAGCCTGTGAGACCTCGGCATCGGCTGGGCGGCAACAAACTGGCCAGGAACCCTTCTCCGCTCGCCTTTTCCTACGGCCAACTACCTACATTACAGGCTAGGCGTTGGTGTGGCGCACCGCAATTGTCACTGGCTGCGGCGCCTCAAGAGCTTCTGCTATCGGACGCCCGTAGCTACCGGATGCGTCTCCTTCTCCGCTCCTCTCCTCCCTCCCCCTCGATCCGCATGCACCTCGAGCCGCAGCAGATAATGCACGGCCTCTCCCTCCCCCACGTCTTGCCTCGGCTTACGGAGAAGGCTTTGCTTCATCAGCGGCCAATTGCTCTGGTCCACACCGCTGCTGCTGCTCATCCACATCTCACCGCGCAACTTCCAAGTGCTTCTTTTCCTGTCGTAATAATACACAGCCGGCCATTCTTCACTACTAGCAGAGCGCCTAGACGTCTACGAAGCGCTCGGGGACAAGCGAAGATTACCCTACCGTCTACAAACAGGGAGGCATTTCATACGACGACCGCGCAGCGGACCACCGACGCCATGGACGGCCCTAAGAAGCCCAGCGGCCCGCCCAAGCCGCCCAGCATTCCAGCGCCGAGTGCGAGGTAGCTACGGTCCCTTTGCAGCTACATTGGTGGCATTGGTTGTTTTTAATGTTGTGTTCCCTCGTTCCGACTGACAGTCTCTTGTGCGCAGCGTCGTCGTCCTCTCCCCGACCAACGAGGTGCTCCTGCTGCACCGCATGCAGAGGAGCACGACGTTCTCGTCGGCGCACGTATTCCCCGGCGGCAATCTCAGCGCATTCCACGAGGGCGCGCACATTCCCGCAGTGGACAGCCCAGCACGCCACGAGGACGGCCCCGGGTACCGGCTGGCGGCGGTGCGCGAAACATTTGAGGAGAGCGGCGTGCTGCTGGCGCGGCCACGCGACGGCGCGACGGCGAAGGCGAAGGCGCTCCTGCACCTCTCCGAGGACGCGAGCCGGCCGGCACGGCGACGCGTGGCCGACGAGGAGGAGCAGTTCGAAACGTGGCTGGCCAGCGTCGGCGGCCAGGCCGACCTAGGTGGGTCTCCCGGCGCGGCGCTGTTTTTTCACCGCGCAGAAGCGCACGACCAAATGGCTGACCAAAAAATGCGCACTCTGCAGACAACCTGATCCCCTTCACGCGGTGGATCACGCCGCCCAACCTGGCGCGGCGCTACACGACGCAGATGTACCTGTACCTGCTGCCGCTGGAGGAGGAGACGGCCGTGGTAGCAGAAGATGCGGGGGCAGCAGGGTCGAACGGCGCCGCCGCCGCTGCCTCGGCGGACCTCACCGAAGTCATGGCGGCCGAGTTCGCCAGCGCCGCCGCCTGGCTGCAGCGCGCCCACCGCGGCGAGGTCATCCTGTTCCCGCCGCAGTACTACATCCTGTCGCTGCTGGCGCCGATCCTGGGAGTTGCGCCAGCGCAGGCTGCGGAGGCGGAGACGCCGTCGGCTAGCCGCGCCCGCTATGCGGCCGAGCGCGAGCAGCTGGCGGCGCTGCTCCGGGGCGACCAGGGCAGCCTGGGCAGCCTGGGCAGCCTGGGCAGCCTGGGCAGCCTGGGCAGCCTGGGCAGCCTGGGCAGCCTGGGCAGCCTGGGCAGCCTGGGCGAGCCGGCCGACGACTTTGTGCCCTGGGCCGACCGCGTCATCAGCCCCTACGTGCTGGGCCGGCTGCCGGCGCCCGACGGCCGCACCGTCATGGGGCTGGACCGGCCGGGGCCAGAGCTGCGCAGCAGCGGGCGGCGCGGCGACGCGCAACGCGTGGTGCTCCTGCGGCAGGTGCCCCCAGGCCCGCCCAGCGAGGTCGAGCTGCGGCCGCTGGCAGAGGTGGGGCCGGTGCTGGCGGCAGCACAGGCGGCGCGGGCGGCCAAGAAGGCGGCGGCGGCTGCTGCTGCAGCCGCTAGCAGCGAGAAGCCGGCCAAGCTATAAGATAGAGCTTGCACGAGCGAGGAAAAGTGGAATGTTCCTGTACATAAGCGCACCCGCCACAGCGGACCAAATCGGACATTCGCTCCGGCACCAAAAGCCGCTCGTCGAAACGTCATACTTACCTGTTTCCATTATTATTGTTAGCATCAGCAGGCTCTCATTGGCTGGACTAGATCACCATTTAAACTAGACCGTTCTCCGATTTACCCATTAGCCATTTTCCACGGATTTTCCACGGCACACCGTGTACCCGTAAATATGTATAAGCATACACGCGCAGATACGTACTCTCTACCCGTACCAGGTCGAGAAATTAAGCATTTGCAACCAGCTTGCACAAATTCCGCACGGCTGCAGCTTTCCCATGCAAGGATGCGGGGAATTCCGGCCCTGTCATCGGAGATCGCTCATTTCTTGTGTGTGCCCTGTGCGCCTCGTGCCTCTTTTTTTTTTCCTGCAGGTCTCGTATCTTGTCTTTCGTGATGCCAGCCGGCATTGCCTCCCCTTGCCTTCACTTGCCCTCCCTGGCCAAGCTGCGCTTTTACCGCCCTTTTGGGTTTCATTCTCCGTTCGCTCTAGCCACCGTTTAGTCACGTGGACTTTAGCTACTTCTTTCGGGGTTCCGTCTGATTTCTATTTTATTCCGGAGGGGCTGGAGATACGAATCACCAGGCATTCCAATCTCCGCTCCAAAATTGCCTCTCCGCCGTCTCTCTGGAGTTTGTCGGCTGTAAAACGAGGCGGGAAATCGTAAGGTTTTGTGTGTGTGCTGTCCAGTGCGCGGCGCGGAGAAGCGAGAACGCAGATTGGGATGGGGAGCTGACGCTACTGCCGCTGCTGGTGCTGACGTACATGTACGTGTGTACTGCTGCTGTTCATGCTGGTGCTGCAGCTGGTGGGTGCAGCTGGTGGGTGCAGCTGATGGGTGCCGCTGGTGCACGCTGGTGCACGCCTGGTGCACGCTGCTGGAGCTTCTTCGCTTCCGGTGCTGCTCATAATACTGTGTGCATTTCGCTTTTTATGCTCGGGTTTTGGAGAGAGCATAAGGAGTGCAAGAGGAGCGCCTGGCGGAATGCAGGCGGAATGCAGGCGGAACCCCAGGTACGAATAGGAAACGAAGCCCGCCTGGGTGTCTTTTGGATCGTCCTTTGGGGCTCCTTTAGGACTCCTTTGGGGCTGCTTTGGGGGGGCACCCTCTCCCCCGTAAGCGACGGCTTAAATCGGAATTAACTTGGACCGCTTTGGTGGGGTCGAAAAGGGAAAGAAGCGAAATCCGTTCGGCTTCGGTCAGGGCCAAGACGGGTGACATAAGCAATCCACCGCGCGGGAAAAGTAAGGGAATGGGCAGGAGCCACATGGCGCGCGAAAAAGAAGGAACCACGGAAGGGTATGTCATGTACGTACTGTACATAGCGGTATGTGTTAGGTGAGCAGGAAAGGGCGCGCGACAGGAACGGACTCACAGAAGAGACTTGAGAGACTTGCGAGGGAAGGCAGGACCCATCGAGGCAAGCGGAGCCGCCCTAAGCATAACTTGCTTTAGCCACTGCTACTGAGTTTAGTAGGTGTAGTCATCTGCCACTGGCACTTGCCTCGTCTTGTAGTTTGTACCGTCCCGATTAGTTTTTTTTTCTTTGATTACTTTGCCGCTCTTCTTTCCTTCCCTCTCTAATATTCTTCTTTCTCTCCTCTCAGACTTTCCCAATTGCAGCATTCCCTGCCATTCCAAAATAGCCTCACTTTCAAGGCTGCAAAAGCTGTCACTGCGTCTACGGCTCTGAAAAACCACATCGCCAGGCCAGGCAGAGAACGCAAGAGACTGAAAAGTTTCATACGACTCAAGAGACAATCTTATTATAGAGCGATAAACACCAATTAGGAAATGCCAATTCTCAGATCCATAGAAGAGATGAGGCGTGCGTGAGTTTTCCGTCTTGGGAAAGGAATCGTCCATTCTCTGTTATTCCCCCCCTCCCCCTTTTGCTTCTTCTTTTCTTTCCTATTCTCTTTTTTTCCTCTTTTTCTGTTTTTTCTTCTTTTTGCTTCTCTTCCTCTAATTCTCTTTTTCTTTCTCTTTCTCTTCTTCCGCCGTACTTCGGTCTTTTCCCTTTTTTTATTTTCCCCCCCCTCTCCTCTCTCCCTCTCTCTCCCTCTCCCTCCCCCTCTTATACGCATCGACCTATCACGATCCAAAAATGCCAGAGAACCGATTTGCCTCTTCCCTGAAACTCACGTCTGACGCCGACTCACCCACGTCTGTCGCCTCCCACCACGACTTCGTGCAGATCGCGCCGTCCAATCCCAGCCATGTAACGACGCCGTCTCCGGCCCTCCCGGCTGCCGTGCTCAGCAGCGGCCAGCCCTATCCGCAGATTCCGGGAGGTGCTACTGTCTATACGCCGACGTCGGCACCGGGTGCCGAGCTCAACCCGCGAAGCTGCGTCACCTGCCGCCGCCGCAAGGTCCGCTGCGACAAGCTCATGCCCTGCTCCAACTGCCGCCGCGCCCTGATCCCTTGCATCTTCCCGGCCCCCGAGCGCGCTCCGCGCCGGCCGCGGCGCAAAGACCCCAACAACCCGCTCAAGCCCGGGTCCTCGTCCTCCCACCCCTCGAGCGAGCGCGAGATCGAGCTGCTGAAGCGCTTACGGAAGCTGGAGGGCATCGTCGAGGAGCTGAGCGGCCAGGTCGAGCTCGAGGCCGCCTCCAAGCACGCCACGAGCACCAGCAACTCGCCCGAGGCCATCGGCGGCAGCGGAGGCACGGCCGCCAGCGTCAGCGGCGAGCCCGCCCCGCGGAGCAGCCTCGACCACGGCGTCGGCGGCCTCGCCCACTCCAACACCTGGGGCGGCTCGCAATCGTCTCCCCTGATGGGCAGCCCCGGCCGCCTGCTCAGCGGCAACGCCAGCTACGGGTCGCTGGTCAAGCAGTCCAAGGACGCCGCCGCCGCCCGCGACGGCAAGCAGTACGGCCGCCTCGTCATCAACGACTACGGCCGCTCGCGCTACGTCAGCAGCGCCTTCTGGAGCAAGATCAACGATGAGCTGGACGAGCTGCGCGCCGAGACCCAGCGCATCTCCGGCTCCGACAACAGCGACGTGTCCGACACCGAGAGCACCCCGGCCCACGAGGACGAGGACCAGCACCCCACCGCCGACCACCACGCCTTCATCTTCGGCTTCCAGTCCACCGCCGTCGATCTGCGCCCGCTGCATCCCCTGCCGTCGCAGATCCCCTACATCTGGCAGGTCTACCAGGAGAACGTCGACCCCCTGGTAAAGATCCTGCACATCCCCACTACCACCAAGCTGATCCGCGAGGCCCGCACCAACCTCGACAACATCTCTCCCGCGGCCGAGGCCCTGATGTTTGCCATCTACTACGCCGCCGTAAATTCCCTGGAAGAAAATGAGGTGAGCCCCTTTGCAAACTATTCTCTACGCGGGCCCGCCTTCTACAATATGCTAATGCGTCTTCAATAGATCCGAGTAAATTTTATGGCTGAAAAGTCGGCCCTCATCATGAAATACCGCTTCGCCCTGGAGCAGGCCCTGGCAAAGGCCAGCTTCCTCGTGTCATCCGAGCTCGTGACGCTGCAGGCGCTCGTCCTCCTCCTGGTTCTCGTCCGCCGCCACGATGACACGCGCTTTGCGTGGACCTTGACCGGTCTCGCCATCCGCATCGCCCACTCCATTGGTCTGCACCGCGACGGCACCAATTTCCCAAATCTCACCCCCTTCGAGATCGAGATGCGCCGCCGCCTGTTCTGGACCCTGCTCGTCGTAGACATGCGCTGCGCCGAAGACCAGGGCACCGACCTCACCATACTCGAACGGGGCGTCGACACCCGCCCGCCGCTGAACATCAACGACACCGACATCAGCCCGGAGAGTGCCGTCCTGCCGCCGGAGCGCGAGGGCGTCACAGACATGACCTTTGCCCTCATCCGCTTCGAGATCTGCAGCGTGTGCCGCCGCCTGCACGCCATTCACTCGGCCATGGGCCCCAATGATCCCAGCGACGCGCATCTGACCCTCCAGGAGCGCGAGCGCATGATCCACGAGGTCTACGACCAGGTCGAAAGGCGCTACCTGCGGCACGGCGACCCGGCCAGCAATCCCATGTTCTGGGTGGCCACCAGCATCAGCCGCGTCATCTGCGCCAAGATGACGCTGGTCATCTACCAGCCAGTCCTGTTCCCCGGATCCGGCCAGGAAGAGACCATGACCCAGGACACGCGCGACCGCCTCTTCACCGCCTCCACCGAGCTCTTCGAGTACAGCTACACGCTGATGGTGGACCCGCGCACGAAGCAGTTCCGCTGGCTGTTCCAGACCTACACCAATTGGCTGGCCGTCGCCTTCGTCCTGCTCGAGTCCGCCCGCCGCCCCTGGGGCCCCTCGGTCGAGCGCGCCTGGAACGCGCTCAACAACATGATGCCGTCGCCCCGGCCGCAGGACCTCGAGAAGATGGCCGACAACTCCTCGCTCTTTGTGCCTCTCAAGATGCTCTACAACAAGGCCCGCAAGCACCGCGACGCCGAGTTCGTCCGCCTGCGCGACGACGTGGACGCCGTCGCCCGCCTCGACAAGGAAGACCGCGCCCGCCTCAACCCCACCGCCTTCTCCGCCTACCACGGCAGTGTCGACGGCCTGCAGTGGCGCGAGCGCTGGCTGCAGCTGGTGGGCGCGCCGCAGCTGATCAACGAGGAGCCCAAAGATTCAGCGGCGACAGCAGCGGCAGCTGCTGTTCCCGGCGCGGCTGCGGCCGCGTCCCAGATATCGTCGGCCGCGTCGTCGCTGACATCGCTGCATCCTGCGACACCCCTGGACATGCAGCAGCTGCAGCAACCCCAGCAGCAACAGCAGCAGTCGTACCAGCAGGGTCATCAGCAGCAGCAGCGGCAGTTCTTCCCCCCTGGCCAGCAGCCACTGGCAAAGCAATCAGGCGAGGAGTCCGACTGCCCCGCCAACATCCTGAACCGCGTGTTCTCGGCCTCTACCTTCTCGTCGACAGACCTCATGCCCATCCTCAACAGCAAGAATATGAACTCGGTCTGGCAACTTGTTGACGGCGGCGGCGGCGGCGACAGTAGTGGTGGTGACGGCAGCGGTGAGGGCGGTGAGCGGCCACCCACCTCATCGGCGGCGGAGGCGCCCCCGCAGCTCTTTGGTGCCTTTGGCAACACGGACATGCCGCGGCAGGACACGACTCTGGCTGCATTCTCGGCGGGCCCGTCCGCCGCCTTTAGCGCCCCGGCAAACAGCGGCGGCGCCGGCAGCAGCTCGAATGCGCAGCTGCCTCAGGCCACCCCGCTCGTCGAAGCCATGGTCAAGGACTACCCGCCGCCCTGGCTGTGGTCCGGCCACGGCGCGGAAGCCCCGGCGTTCCCGGGCGTGCTGGCCGACGACGGCGACATCAAGATGGACGACGACTTTGATTGGCAGGACTTTGGACAGACGCTTGGCGGCATGTCGAACAGCGTGTGGAGCTCGCACGGCCTGTGAGGCGCGGGCGCGCTACGAAGCGGCTCACGAGAACAAATGATAAAACGGTAGCACAGGGGGGGGGGGGGGGGGGTGGCAAGGCTGGCAAAACTACAGTGGGGCGGTGGATGGGTGGGAATCGGCGGCCGGGTCTGGACACAAAACGGTGGCGTCGCTGCTTTTTTTTCTTATTTCACAGGCATAGAGAAACGGTGTCCTCCTTTGGTTTTTCTTTACAGGTAGAGAGCCTGGGAGTTGTTTTTTGTCATTTTTTGATTCTTGCTCTTGTTTATGGGTTTTTATTAGATCATGCTTTGACTATGGCGGCGGCAGGAAGTGAATTGACATGATACCCAGCGATACAGCCATTGCGAATGCAGCAGTGTGACCAGGGCGTAGCCACGACCACCTCACAGCTCACAGGATGAAAACTAGATATGAAGAAATTGCATCTCGAACTCCCTGCCTGCGAGTGGCGAGAAGTGGCTGAATGCTAAGCTCTCTCAAGACAAAATTTTTGATGTCTCTTAACCGAGGATATCTCATATCAGTGCTGAACTGGATAATCCACTAGAGATGGCCCCAGATAGCGCGCATTGAGATATATGCAGCTGTCACTGACACAACAGCAACGGCAACGGTCTGATAAAACAAGGGTCCGCGGATCCGCATGTTTTTGACCTCGGACGACGTACGCTGACAGCAAACAAAGGGCCGCACACCGAGAAAATGCCGAGAGCAAAGCCCACCGAGACATTTTTTACCGGGGCCCTGCCATGCCAGTTGTTCATCGCGACGAGAATTAGTGTCGTGTAATATCGGGCAGTTTCGGCCCCTTCCACGCTGCTTAGGGCTGCAGCGCAGGTCTCATAAATTGCTAGCCATCTCGTGATCGTCCGCGCACAGCACAAAAGACTCCGTAGCAACCCGGTCGAAGCCGATCGCGGACGCCAGCAGAGCCTCTCCATCTAGCTCCTCCGGACGAAAACGGGACATCGTGATACAGTGGCATTTCTGTGTCACGGCCATGGTGGTCCAGCCCCTATCGATTCAAAATAGAGAGGATTCAATACCTCCTGGACTGCTTCATCCCCCATATTTAGTCGAGGCGCGGCTGGTTTTTGAGCTTGAATGTTCTTAAAACAAAATTGTCTCATTCTTCTACCAAGGGCATCAATCTATTCTCCTGAAACCAACATAACAATGGGGTCGGCAGATAAGTCATCATATCCCCTGAAAAAGAGATGAATACTTGGGATGCCGCAACTTTGAGCCAAATTAGTATCTTATGATAAATTATCCGTGGTAAGCACGTCTGGGGTCTCTATGATAGTAATATTGTCCACGTCCTCAAAAGGGGCTCTCAGTAAGCCAGAGCTTTAGCGTGCTATGATTCAGTTCTCTACCTGAGACATACTGGCTATTGCCTGATTGTATTCAGCGCATTCATGATTTAAACTTGACGAACAATGGCATAGTAGCGAGTTTAGAGCATCGCGATCTCGAGCATCATCTTAGGATCACCCAAATCGTTCTGTACAAGATTCAATATATTCTTCTGCTGAAAGTCTTATGGTTTAACAGGAACCTCCATGTCTCGTCAACTTCGTCAGCTAATTTGGAAAACGTATGTAATACATCAACCATCAGCTGTAGATAAAAGCGCTGTTTTCTGATGTAGGAGACGAGAATGCATAAATCAGTCGTAACCTTCTTCTGCGTATCAAAGATCACAGTGCCGAAGTTTAGCTTCACGATGATTGCCAGAATCTCTCTCATCCGTACTTAATTGAGAATCAAGCACACGAGAAAAAAGGGGGAAATTACCACATTTGATCTAAATCCGAAATATCTTCAGTGAGCTTATAATGAACTACCCTAAATATACATCGACTTTACATCAATTTTGCCTTGCCGAGCCACTGAGGTTCTAGGCGTGGGTTGTCTAAAGCGCTAGCTGAGGTGAAAATTCACTCGCGGTTTTGCCACAGGGTTAGATGCAGGTGCAGATCACGTATATATGAAAAAGCCTCGAGGTCGTAGTATGAAAATAATCAGACTCAACATTTGTCGTCCATACTCAGTTGCTTCATTTCTCACGCAAAGCATTGTTACCTGGAAAGGCTTTCTGATAACCAGACGTTGCTGTGATGGTTCATGGCAGAGCATACTGGATTTTGTCAATGTTTTTCATATATACCATGACATCAAAGTGACCAAGAGCTAGATAAAAGACAATTCGTTTGAAGTTGAGATGCAAATTTCCGATCTTTGAAAATCTTTCATACTGCTTTATTTGTCATATTCTTAAGGCTTAATTTTCTTCTAATTTTCACTTTAATTTATTATCATATGCATATATTTGTAGTTCATATATTTGCTTCAGCTTCTATTCGAACGTAACTCGAATGTCAATATTATTCTGAAAACGAAACAAACCCCTAAACTATGCCTCTTTTTTGTCCTGCTTTCATTACGCCATGATTTTCAGTCATGGACATTGTCGAGACATCACCCGGCTTCGAACTTGGCTGTCCGTTTTTTTTTTTTTTTTTTTTTTTTTTTTTTTTTTTTGGAATTGCAACGATGCTTGTCATCCCACGATCACCATCATGGAGCTGATATGTAGAGCTTCGCGCATTGATAGTACATTATGATCTCGAATATGCTCACACTCTTCCATTTATAGCAAATTATTTTTGGCAAGCTCTGTGATATTCCGCTAATCTCACTGAAGACGAATCAAGGCCACATGCACCATGATACTTCTGCACATCGCCGAGCAAGGCCACCTTATCCTTTTCTTGTCTTACAGCTTCGTTGCAGTGCCGGATTTACACACTCTGGCCGCGCTGTCCTGTACTCATCGAATTGGTCTTCAAAGTTGAACGACTTGTGCACGGTGACTGCGTATGACAGCAACACTTTGTATCTTAGCCCCAGCTGGCTCCTAGAAGCGTAATCTTAAACGAGGAGAGACGGAGAGGAGTAGTCAAGAAGAGAAAGAAAAGATAGGGATATCTGGGGCGGAAGTGACGACGCCGAAGGCTAAGACGAGGAGGACTAAGATGTTGTCAGCGGGCGAAAGCGCCACGATCTGTACGCCAAATTTCAATTGAGATTTTATACCAAGCAATTTCTACAACAAGACTCCTGGTGCAAGAATTCTTATATGACATGAACCGTCTTTAGGCATATTGGGTTACAGCTAGCATCTTCTTTTCTGAGTGTAGGCTTGTCATCTAAGGTCGACGGTCAATGGTGAATTGGATGACGGCGACAACGACTGCGGCAGGTCACGACTATCCTAACAGCAGACTTGGAATCGGTTGTTCTGGATGTATTGAAGTATGTAAAAAAGCGTCCCCGGTCGCTGTTAAAGGCATCCGAGATCATTACATCCGAGACTTGAAACTAGCCAAACCATTGTCTTCGTTTTCCAGAGTACCATGTATTTCCAAACCCACTCTCAACTTGGGCATTGTTGCGCTTTCTTTCTCTCCTCCAAATCCTCCAGACGGCAACAGATTAATACTTGTTTAAAAGCAGAATACGAACTCATGCCGCGTAGCGCAAAAGATTTATGATAGCTTTTAACATCCGGACCTGTCCTCGCAACATCATATCCCGGGTACGGTCGCCGGTGTGCCGCCTGTTATCAGAAGCACTACTACTCCGTATCGCCTCTGCGCTATCTTTGGGCTTGGCGAAACAATGACGTACCTTGTCTTACATTCTTCGAGGAACTCCATTAGATGTTCTACTTGTAAAAAGCCGACGGGCTTTTTGAGATGCATTGGCACGCCTACGACAGGGAAAAGGGGCTGTCTTATTCTCCGTGCCTTGCGTGGACCCTCCGTATTAGCACGGACGGAGTATGTGTGCTGTCCATTGAATCAACCGAAAGAGCAATCGAGGGATATGTCGGTCATTGAGTGTAACTCGTTGGTGGCTGTGTATGAACTGGTTCCTCCTGCTGTCTCTCCATACACGAACGTGGACACTGGCCAGTTCAGGCATTGGGCTCCCAGAATTTCCCTTGCTTCCAGCAAGGAAAATGATTTGCACTCCGCAGCATGTTGAATGAGCCTTCTGAAAGAGAGCGGGGAGGCCCTAGGGCAGGAGTTGTCTTTCGTACCTGTTGCGAGCTCTTGACGGTCCCTGGTGTGCCAAGAAGGCCCATTTCACTGTTCCCCTGAAGCTAATGCAAAAATACACGGGCGCGCGGTAACGGTGTTGGCACTCGGCGCCCGGTTGGACCGCTCATCTCGCTATTACGGAGTATTATTTCTTATTTTATTTTATTTTTTCATCCCATTTATTTCCTTCTTTGCCCTTCACAGCCCCTTCTAGCGCCTTTTGAGGTGACGATGTACAGGATCGGCTGGGTCGGGGTACATATACGATGCAAGAAATACGAGCGAATACGTGAGCGTGTGCTTCATTTTGAGTACCTTATGCGAGCTGGCCTATTAGGCTTCTTGGGCTGGGTCGCGTGGGGAGCGCGCTTTGTTTAGGGAGATGGCACATTCTTCGCTTCCCACTGCCACCCATCTCTTTACCTCGTCGGTGTACATAAGACAATCAGACAATGCGCTGGAACCCGCTCTTTGGGCTCCCGAAGCTTTTGAAGACCTCAACGTACACGTATCTAATAAGGAGATAGGACCTGTCCTGCTTTTACCTGCTTTTTGGCGGGATCGTCTTATTTTTTACGTACATACTCCGCTCGCTATGCTCAACTTCGCCCTTGTTTACGATGAACAGTCTGACCCTCGTCACGCCTCCACTCCCTTTTCGCCCCATCGTTTAAGCCTACTTCTGCTGTCCCCCTGCATGCCAAGATCTCGCTAGACCCATACGGGAAATAAGCCAGTCGAGCCAGTCAATGGGACGTTATTGAATTTAAGGCTTGGCACCTTGGAGCCGCCCGTCCATATGGTAGCGGAAGATTGGCCCCATGAACTAGGGTTTAGTTCAAAGGACGACTCGCTCCCCAAGAAAACTTAATTTCTCTTTGCGGGCTGCGCAGTAAGATTTTAAGTTTATTTCTGACCGCAGAGGAGTGCGCGTGGTTTTCACACGACCACATCCCGTACACAGCTAATAACCTGCCCGCGCATAAGAGCAAAAAGAAGTAGAAATATAAGTATTCCAGAAACTGATGTTCCTGTCAATGAGGAACAGTAGTTAAAATATGGGGGACACACGACTCGTATTGAAATCCTGAAGTTGAAGGCCTTTTGGCTGCTATCCCCCTCTGACTATGTGCCCTCGTTTCTTCTCTAGCTCCACTGCCAAGACCTCGTGTTAAGTTCGCGCATTTGCTCACAACCAAGAAAAAAAAGCCCTTTCCACCAGCGAGAGCCACCCTTATTTTGCTGCCTGGCGCTGCGTGTGACGCTGTATTCCTTCCAGTAATGTGGTAAGACAGCGAACCCTCTCCCCATGTTCTGGAGGGAGTCGAATGGGGGGGGGGGATGAGTAGCCGCATCTATGTACCATAAGGGATTGTTAAGACCCTCCATAGCCCATCCACACGTAGTCGAAGGGTCTGCCTCGTAAAGATCGTTGACCGCCGTTGGCAAAGTTTATACCTCTGCTGCTGAGTCTTTTTTCGATTGCGCTTTTTGCTCTTTACAACTTATTATCGTGGCTATCTTGTCCTCAGAGATGCCCGTCCATGCCCAACTGATTATCTAGCCTCTCGTTTATCTGGTCCTGTACACTCGTTCTTGTCTCTCCTTTATTTTCTTTATTTTTAATTATTATTATAATCATTGTCTTTTCTTTTTCTTGAACCATTATCCTTATCAGCCGTCCAGTTCAAGATGTTGCCGCCGATTACATCCGCGCTCTTCCTTGCCGGCCTTCTGGCTCCGGCCGCCTTGGCCCTCGATGTCGATCTCGACTCTCCCGGTGCGTAGATAAAGACACGCCACAAGATAGATGCTTGAGTGATTTTTTCCCATCACGATGTATTGTGGGACTAACAGATTCTGTTGCGCCGCGCCCTCTGCAGACTCGATAAAGCAAGCCGCCAAGCTGATCGCCAGCAACCTCATGAGCTACTACCACGGCGACCAGCCCGGCCGCACGCCCGGCATCCTGGACGGCCCTCCGCCCAACGGCGACTACTACTGGTGGGAGGCCGGCGCAATGTGGGGGACGTTTGTGGACTACTGGCACTTTACGCAGGACTCGACGTACAACAACGTGACGGAGAGCAACCTGCTGTTCCAGTCGGGCCCGCCGCAGAACGCCTACATGCCGGACAACTGGACGGCCTCGCTGGGCAACGACGACCAGGGCTTCTGGGGCATGTCGGCGATGCTGGCGGCCGAGACCAACTTCCAGAACCCGCTGCCGAGCCAGCCGCAGTGGCTGGCGCTGGCGCAGGCGGTGTGGAACACGCAGGCGGCGCCGGACCGGCACGACAACACATGCGGCGGCGGGCTGCGGTGGCAGATCCCCTTTGCCAACATCGGCTACGACTACAAGAACAGCATCGCCAACGGCATCTTCTTCAACATGGGCGCGCGGCTGGCGCGCTACACGGGCAACGACACGTACGCGCAGCTGGCGAACCAGACCTGGGACTGGATCCAGAAGATCGGCTTCATGTCGCCGCAGTACGACATCTACGACGGCGCGCACATCGAGACCAACTGCACTGACCTGTCCAAGGCTCAGTTCACCTACAACGCCGCCGTCTACCTGCAGGGCGCCGCCTTCATGTACAACTACACCAACGGCTCCGCCCTCTGGAAGGAGCGCGTTCAGGGCCTGACCGCGCGCACCATCAAGGTCTTCTTCCCCCAGGGCGCCGCCATCGAGCTCAGCTGCGAGCTGCCCGACCGTATCCAGTGCAAGACCGACATGCTGTCCTTCAAGGGCTACCTGCACCGGTGGATGGCCGGCACCACCCAGCTCGCCCCCTTCATCCACGACACCATCATGATCGCCCTCAAGAAGAGCACCGCCGCCGCCATGAAGGCCTGCGACCCCGCCGGCGTCTGCGGCTTCCGCTGGACCACCGGCCAGTACGACGGCATGACCGGCGCCGGCCAGCAGATGAACGCGCTCGCCGCCCTGACCAGCCTGCTGATCGACCAGCCCTGGGTCAAGCCGCCCCTGACCAACGGCACCGGCGCCACCAGCGTGGGCAACCCGTCCGCGGGTCTGACCAACAATGGTCCCAAGAGCCTCAATGCCGTCACGGGCGGCGACAAGGCCGGTGCTAGCATCCTGACCCTGCTCACCCTCACCGGCCTGCTGGGCGGCATCTTCTGGCTGAGCACCGACATGTCCGAGGGCGGCAAGTGGAACTCCCTCTAATGTGAGACCTGGCCGGGAGACAGCACAAATCACG
This sequence comes from Hawksworthiomyces lignivorus, assembly GCA_002917075.1. Classification (NCBI taxonomy): domain Eukaryota; kingdom Fungi; phylum Ascomycota; class Sordariomycetes; order Ophiostomatales; family Ophiostomataceae; genus Hawksworthiomyces; species Hawksworthiomyces lignivorus. The sequence continues at coordinate 1,025,643 of NTMA01000008.1, read as the reverse complement.
CATTCGCTTTTTCTTTCCTTTTCATTTCTACTTTTGGGTTCCCAACTGCATAGAGCGAGCTATACCTGGGAAGCGGAGTTTTATTCTGGCTGGCGTTTTTTATTTTGGAGAGATTTTTTGGGCTTTGTTGGGGACATCGAACCCTGAAAATTTCAAAACAGGGAGTCAAGACACAAATGGAGGGATCTCCTTGTGCTTATTTGGTTCACTGTGTATATTCATTGAATCAGTGCTATTCTCTTAGGAGGGTGACCAACCACTCACGGCAGAAAAAGGTGGTTTGCAATTCACGTATTTGAAACCCAATCATAATATTGCTCTAGACGCAGGAACATGTCGTAGGACAAGAAACGCTTCCCCAAGAAGTACTCGTATTAGCCGACTAATTACACCAGCTCGTTGCCATGTCTTTCATTCTGCTTGGCCCAGTCTGCAACCCATGCCTGCACGAATGCTGCTTCGTCGGCCTGCGCCTGCCGCACCGGTGGCGGGGGCAGGTCGGAAGTCGTCTCGTTGGGGAGCAGGCCGTTCTCATCCCAGTGGTGCACTGCGCCACCGCCGATCAGGAGGAACGGCTCATCAGTGGTGCTCGTCCGGTTGAGGTTTCCACTCTCAAAGGCGTGAGGCGTAGCCGCCCGCCACGGGTCTGCCTCGCCATCCACGATGGCCAGTCGCGGGTAGCTGATGTCGAAGCCGCCATGCTTGTTGACGGACTCCAGGTCGGGTAGAGTTGTGACGCCAAACGCCTCGCGACAGATGATGGAGAGATAGTCCAGGTCCAGCAAGCGGCTTATCAACGGCAGCTGGTCTTCAGGCACACCTGATCCTGTTCCCAAATACCCCCACTGCGTGCAGTACTGGTACGACCAGGAGCGCCAGTGCTGGCGGAGATCGTCTTGGTGGTAAAAGGTGGTGTTGTGGTTGGAGAAGCACATGTCTTGGGTCTTGTGCTCATCCTTCTCGCTGTCGCCGCCACCACAGCGATGCGTGGCCTGCACCCAGCCGATGAAATTGAGCAGCGGCTCTGTCAGCGCGTCCGCCTCATCATGGTAGGTCGTCGCCGCCAGTAGCGCCTGGACGCTGGCGGTCTGGTTCGCTACGTCGGGATACAGCAACGTTTCAGAGGTCACGTTGCCGCAATAGTAGCTGAAGTCTGGGCTGCTCTCAGCAGGGTCCCAGTTGGTGCTCTGCCAGCCGCCCATGGCGTCACTGAGGATTGCGGCAAAATCGTCGTCGTGTGTAACATTGCCGAAGCCGAATGTGGTCTTGAGCTGGGCAACACGGGCAGCGGCTGGCTTCGCAGGCCCCAGCTGTTGCTGGGGCTGCTGTTGTGTGTAGAGCAGCGATTGGTCATCGGCCGCAGCTTCCTGCTCTCTTCGCCCCGCAAGCAGGATCTGATCCGCGACGTGGATCAGCTTCTGTGTCAACTTGACACATGCCGGCGGGCCATACAGCCGCTGTGCTTCGTAGTAGCGCCAATAGTCGTAGATGGCTACAGTGACTCCTGATGAGGAGATGGCGCCCCAGAAGATATCTGGGTATAAGACGCGAAGAAACGCAGCAAACGCGCCCGCATACGACCCGCCGTATACAATCCATGGCGCTCGGCCGCTGCTCGGAGAAAGATCAAGGTCCTTCTGTCCCTCCGATGCGATGGGAAACCGCACGTGCTCCGCGAAGTACGCCGTGTCGGCCAGAGCCTGTTCCGTCCGGAGGAAGCGCAGGCTCGCAGTGGTCAAGTTATCGTACGGGAAGCTGGTGCCGTAATAGCGGTGTTCAAGGATGACGGCGAGGCCGTTGGTGGCCTGGGCTAGCTGAGCGGCAATTCCCTTCTGCAAGAATGGGATACGATTCTTGCCGCTGGTCTCCCCCGCAGCGAGTACGATGACCGGCCCACCGGGTTTGTAGTACTGGGCGTCGAACCAGTATCGCAGATTAAAAGTGTCGTCGACATGCGGCTCGTAGATGGAGTCGTTGTGGAAGTGGTCAACGGGGACGCCGGTGAGGTTGTAGGCAGGGTAGAGCGGGTGGTCCTCGGCGGCATTGTAGTCATGGACATCGGAGGCAGAGGGATAGTCATGAATCTGGATCGCATTAGGCGCAATTGCCACTTGTCGCACAACTTATCTTCTGACACATACCTGTTTCCGCAGCTCCTTAATGGGTTGCCATGTCCGTAGAGCGTCGCTGTAAGGCAGGATAGCGAGGATGCCAGCTGCCGCGGCCCATGACGCACACAGATCAAAACGCATTGTGCTTCGTGTTGTCGATGCCTAAGGGAGCTCGAGCCATTTACAGGCGGCGCAACTGAGCAGACGCACGATTTTGTCCCTCAATCCCGTCTTGCGAGTTTGCATTGCGAGTTTGTTGTTGATAGCGGCCTATTCGAGAGGGGAAACGAGGTTGTGCTTATCGCACCGCCACAGCGTCAGCGGCGCCGATCGCTCTTCCCGCGTCAAACGGGAAGCCGATAGCGTCATTTAGCTCGTAATTTAGGGAAGCTGCAGCGCACCAGGTACGTTACAGTGCCACTTAATCCGCTATCCCTAGTCTCAATTAGGCATCTGCCACCGTTCCCTATCAGGTAGCTGCTACCGTACCATATTAGGCAATTGCCCCAGTTGGTCTTTACTGGAACGTCGAGCACTTGCTTGATCTGGGAACCTCTTTGGCAATAGAAAAGTGAAATCGGCAACTAGAAGAGCACATCTAGGTACCTGTAGTTCCTAGAAACTAGACAGCAATTATAAACTGTATTTGAAATGAGGGCATTTACGGAGGAGTGCATACTCATGAATACAAGGGAATTGGGAGATAACCAAGGCGGAGATCGAAAAGTGGCCCGCCAAAAGGCCGCAAGTTGCTCCAGGGTGACAGACACAATAGGTTGATACTAGCCTCGCAATCCTTGATTAGCATTCTCTCCCTGGACAGAGAACCACAGCGATATGGACGCTGTTATTTTCCTGGGGCAATGTGACAGGGTGACGTGCCGTGGAATAACGTGGGATTGCTAGACATGTTTCACGATGGATACAAACGGGGAAACCTAGTATATTGTCTAAGGTGATCCAGAACACTGACGCAGTTAGAGAGAAGACTGCACTTTAGAGTTCTTGACTGGGGTACGAATTACAAAGAATCACTCCAATAATAACACCAATGAAAGGAAAATGAAATGCCATGGTCGTATTGAATTGTGAGGGCATTCACCTGGTTGACCTACATCATGCCTGTAAGCACAGTAGGTAGCTTCCGGACATACACCGGTTATTGTTTCGTTCTTCGATTCCGCGCTGTACATGTGGCCGTAGATGTAGATATCACCAGTAAGTCCCTATATGCTATCTTATGCCTCCCACGGCCACCCAATCCTGCAACTCGAAGAATAGCACGTCGTATCAAACTTCGGTTCAGTTGCAATGACTCTTCTAAATCCATTGATGCCTTTTTTTTTTTTTGTTCTTTTTCTTTCAATTAAGCGAAATTAGTTTTGCCTCTAAACACAAGAGTTGGTGCTTGCTGTCATCTAGGACTCATACAACAGCCCGGTTGCTTTGCTGTAAACAGACCAGCATATGCTTTATCATGTAAATCAATGTGTTTAAGGCGAGGAGTGAGCTATGAAGCAGCGTATTCTGGTCTGCGTTGTAGGAGAGATCTAATGTAAAAAAGCCGAGCTCAACAGCATCGAGCGAATTGATTCATATCTGAAATCCAGAGTAATGTGCTATGCATTTGAGAACAGAAGTAGAAAGGAACAAACAAAGGCATAGGCACAAATGAAAGAAATGCAACAAGATAAAAAAATTAAAAGCAAATGAAAGCAAGGTATCCTTAACCATAATGCATCATCAACTTTTGTCGTTGTGGTATCTGTTTCCTGGAACACCTTTACGCCGTATTCATGCTGTTCTCCGTGTCGTTGCACTTCAGTACCCCTGCTGGATCTTCTTGAAGTCCTCCTTCTGCTGCTTCGTGGGTGACGAGCGCACGACCTCCTCTAGAGGTGTCTGATCAGGCAGGCGGCGCAGCTCGAAGCGCTCCACGCGCCCGCCGCTGCCGTCCTGGGCGGCGCAGGTCTCGACGCGGGCGATGCGGTAGAGGCCGTCGTAGCGGATGCCGACGCTGGGTGCCCAGGCCGAGTTCTTGGCCGAGGCGGACCGCAGCACGCGGATGGGTTTTCCCGTGCTCGCCGACGTGCGCAGGGCCTGGGTGAAGGTGCCGCCACGCGTCGACGACGACGACGACGCCGCCCCGTGGCGGTGGCCGCCGCCGCCGCCTCCCGACGCGCGGCTACCCGCGTACCACACGACGTCGCCTTCGTCGCGGTCGAGGTCGTCGTAGCTGCCGGCCACGACGATGCTGTAGGCGCCGCCGTGGGCGCTGCCTGCGATGCCGCCCTGGCTGCTGCCGTGGGCGCCGCGCACGAGGGCGACCATCTGCATGGGCCACCAGGCGCCGACGGAGAGGCCGTTGTGGCCAAAGACCTGGGTGCTCCGCGGCTGGTATTGCGGGTTGCGCCGGTAAGCCACGCGGCCCGCGCCTCGCGTGATGACGATGCCGTGCATGATGCCGTGCTCACCGAAGATGGGGTGTTCCCTCGGCGGCTGCGTGATGACGACGCCGTCCGCGTCGCGGCTGCTGCTGCTGTGGCTGCCACCAGGGACAGGATGGATGGCCGGTTGCTGCGGCGTACTGCCCCCGGCCCCCTCGCCTGGCTGGCTCGCGTCTGTGGCCCCTTCCGCGGCTGCGCCCCAGTTTTGACCTTCCCACTTCTGCTTGAGCGCCTCGGCCGCAGCGACAATTTGCGGCGGAAATCCGTATGCAGGTGCCAGAATGACGTCGAGGCCCTTGTCGATGAATGTGGCGTCACGCAGCCGCGGCGTTATGGCCACCTGCTCATCGAGATACACCAGGAACTGCTCCAGCTCGGCCACACGGGAGGGGTCTGGCGGACGTGCACCTTCTTTCTGCGAGAGGCTATTCTTGAACTGCACGGCCAGTGACTGGAGAACGCGCTGCCGCAGGTTCTTGATGTAGGCTACCTGGCTTGCAAAGGACCGTTTGTTGTCCACTTGTAGCCCACTCGCTGGCTGCCCAGGTGTGGCCCCAGCCACAGGCGGAACACCTCTGGCGGTGGACATAGTTTGATGATTGTTCTTTTTAGTCTATCTCAGAGTGTTTATACGCTCGTTATCTTTGTCTTTTGAGACTTTATCTTGATGCGTCTCCTGTGGTTTCACGATGTTGAATGTTACTGTGTTATTACCCCGGCTGCCTCTTTCCGTCCTGAAATGATCACTTATATATTGAAGTTTTTAATTTTATTTAGATCTCCTTTTGCAATCTAATTTCTCCGTAAAAGGGCGAGATTTTTTCTCTATCGAGAACTGATTCAATGTCAACTGCTATATTATTCCCTTATTCTCCCTGCAGCGATGTAGATTTTGATATTTCAAAAGCGTATTACCGTAAATTGGTTGGCGGCTCTAACTTTGCCGTCAAGTTGAATATCAGTCTGTAATATTTTTCATCATGGTTTTAGGAAAGAGGTTCGCACATTATTAAAGTAACATCATTCTTGTCGTTGACATAATTGCCAGGTGAAAGCTGGGATTTGTTTGTAAAGGCGGCAAGTGATTCACTGTACATATTTACTATTGTCTTCAGGGCTGTTTGGTGGCAAAAAAGAGAGGCGATTTACTGATCGTCTTGTCTTTGTCATCTCCATCACATGACAGAGTCGCGTGAATTTGGTGCCAGCCAAGACGGCAGTCGCGCCGAGCTGCGAGTAAAGTTTCAGCGGCGATAATTTCCCCTTTCTTCTTCTTGCGTTGAGGCCAGGCCTAGACAAGGCAACCACTGCGGCGAAGGATCGATTTTCAGCGGCCCACTTTGTTTCGTTCGTTTCGCTCTGTTTTTCGACTTCTTCACCTCAAGTGTCCTCTTGTCCCTCTGTCACCGCTTGAGCCAAGTTGTCCACTGCGTCTACGAGTTGGTTGAATTCATATCCCAGAACGCTTCTTTTACCTGTACGCCGCTACCCGAGACGCCGTACATTATCTTTTCTGCCCAGATTTTGACGACTCTCCTTCCGCTCCGCTTCTTCTCCAAGAATTTTCTCTGCCGCCTCAATCTCTTCCACCATGTCAGTGTACGGCGCCTGCTGTAATCCGGCAGCTAACTTCCCTAAGCCCGGCGATCGCTCGGGTGGGAGGCCACAAGTCATCAACGGCCACCTCATTAACCGCCAGAACCGCCGTCAGCGCTTCTTCTCCGAGCGGCTGGACCGCATCTCCGCCGTGGCCCAGAATCCGACCAGCATCAGCCTGCGCGAGTTCGCCGTCCTGCTCTTCGTCCTCTATGCCCTCTACCAAGGCTACTTCGCCGGCAACCGGCTCTACGACCTGCTGGCGCGCCAGGATGTTGGTCGCACGTGCGGGGGCCTCACGGCCATGCAGTGCCTGCGGTTCCACCTCTATTTCTCCTTTGCTGTTATAGGATGGAACTGGGCAGGCTTGGTGCTGCCGTGGGGTGTAGTTGGCGCCGTGGTGGTCTTCTTTGTCGAGGAGGCGTTGATCAAGATGCGCGGCCGCCTGGAGAAGAACTAAGAGCAAGATTGGGAAGCTGTGGGCAAGAAGGATAAGATCTGAGATGGTCCGCTATTCGTCAGCCTAGCCGTTGTTTCCTTTGTTTTCCTTGAACTACCTGTTTTGTATCTGAACCTTCGATTCATGCATTATTCATACCCAGAACTCACGGATTGCTTGCGGCGGACTGTTCTGTGGCTATTGCTAAAGCGCACCACGTTGGTGAATCCAGTCCTTTTAGAACATCATAAGCAGCTCTTATGACGTTCTACTGCCTCTAAAGTATACCGATATGGTTCTAAGCGGAAAAGAGACAGGGATAATTGGATATCTTGGTTAGGCCGGTTTGCTGTCTGCACTAAGAACCAACATATCAGACATTCGGCTGCGCATCCGACCGCCATCTCGCAAATAAGGCCATCTTGTTAGAGAATATGCCTGCAATTTTCGGGTTGTGAGAGCCGGAAAGCGTTACTTTTCACAAGGCAAAATCTTTTTTTTTGTTATGTACCTACTACATTGAGCTGACTGTTCTCGAGCGTGGGCCGTTTTCTTGTATTATATTTTTCAAAGCCTGTTATTTAAACTTTGGATAAGGCATCTTTCACACTAAGAAACCTTTGTTATTTTCCATGTGGGCTTGAACTCGACGTTTGAAACTGTCGAGAATTGTCCTCTAAGCTGTTTCTACAATACGGTCGAGATAGCTTTGTGATCATCGTGCCTAAGTGACATATAATACGTATTTACCAACACGACAGATAAAATCTCTGAAGTTCGAGTACTCTCTTCCAAAACTCTTCCAAACCCAATTTTGTACTTCACCTGGGCTGCTTTGTTTATTTTTAAGCCGGCAAGCTTGTTTATGATGGATATCCCCACAGCACTGTTACGCAATCCCAATGGCGCCCAATATTTAGATGGCACTGCGCAGGCTTCAGCTACAGTTAGCACATTCAACGCTGGATTGATCACCGGTTCGGAGAATATGCGCCAAGGAATTAAAGAATACGGAATAGCCGTGCAGATAGCTACCGGTCTCAATGGTGAGCCGGGCTGGAACTGGACACCCTATGGGCTGACTTCTCCGTCATTCTAACAGGGGATGCTTGAAAGCAGTCGTTCAGCAACTTCTAATCGTACAGCTGGCTGATATGGTAATTTCACATAAGTAGTAATAACGTGATTTGTCTTGTGCTTTCTCGTTAACGAGAACGATTCTTGATTTTGTGTGTGAAAATTCCTAATCTGCGCTAGTTGAAAACTGCGAGCTCCGCGAAGCGCTCCGAGCTCCGCGAGTTTGTAAATAATCGAAGGTCTCTAACACGAAGAACGATTTTGAAGGAGTAATAACAATACGAAAATAATGCCAGTCAATTGAATGGCTTCCTTGTCGTTGCTCCAGCTGGACAGCTGGGCCTGTCGTTGTCTTTCAACAAGCTTAGATCCAGCGTGATGGCATAACACACAGCTTCAATCTAATGAAAGGAACTGCACAAATTAATAGCTGAATTGGCACTCGCTTAGGCGTCGCAAAAATAAACGAAAAGAAACCCCCGATCTATGGTTGCTCTGCCCGGAGCTGTAAAATAGCAAACCATTAACTAAATTAGCTCAATCGAAGGCCTTGATGACTTTTTAGCCGTTGCCTAGTCCAATTCCATATTCTAAAGCAACACTCACAAGGTCCATGGTACCAGCCTCAGCCGTGTCGCGGATGTCGCGGAGCCCCAGATTGTACTCCATGACTGGAGGTCGAAGAAAGCAAATCTGAGTCATATAAACTTCACTAAACAGACTCTTCATGTTCAAATCAAGAGTGTCTCGAGACAGTCAGATCTCGAGATCTCAGTTTGTGCTGTTCTGACTGCAAAGCAACGTTGAGTCGTGCTCCTGTTGGAACGCAGGCTATCCTACACCCGACGCTCGTCGTCTTCATTCTAGAAAATGACTTACACGATCACCAATGTCTACGCCTTGGCGGCATTTCTGGCCATAGGTGGGCTGCTGCAGGGCTTTGATGTCTCATCAATGTCTGGCATAATTTCCTACGAGAAATTCAAAGAGTACTACGGACACCCCGACTCCAATGTCACCGGCGGCATCACCGCGAGCATCTCGGGTGCCTCGTTTCTCGGCTGCTTTGTAGCTTTTGCTCTGATTGACCGACTCGGCCGGCGCTTGACCGTGCAGATTGCCTGCGTCCTGTTCGTCCTTGGTTCTGTGCTGTCGTCAGCGAGTGTCAATGTGGCTATGCTCATCGTTGGCAGGCTCCTCTCGGGCGGCGGCGTCGGCATCCTCACTTCTTCCGGTCCGGTATATCTCGCAGAGCTCACGCCAAGGGAAATCCGAGGCCGCGTGCTGTCAATCCAACCTTGGGCGAGCAACTGGGGGGCCTTGACAATGTATTTCATGGCCTTTGGATCAATGCAGACTGGAACGACAGCTGGCTTCCGCATTCCATGGGGCAGTATGAAGAGCACCTTCCTCTAGCACTACCGGCTTAATCGCTAACGATATTAACAGTTCAGGCCTTAGCACCAATTATCTTATTCGTTGCCCTCTTCTTTTTCCCCCAGTCGCCGCGTTGGCTGGCTTCAAAGGACCGTTTCGACGAATGTTTAGCTGTACTCGCACTTCTTCATGGCAAAGGAGACACTGAAGCCCCACTAGTACAAGCTGAGTATGCCGAGATTCAAGAAAGCATGCAAGCGAGCAGGGAAATGGGCGACGTGAAATGGTCAGAGTTGGTGCAGCGCAACAACATTCAGCGTATAATGGCTGGCATCTTCATCCACATCTGGACCCAGCTGTCTGGTAACAATGCCATTCTCTTCTACGTCAGCTACATCTTTCAGATGAGCGGACTCACAGGAAACGTCAGCCTCATCGCAGCGGGTGTTCAGTATGCCGTGCAGGTCATCTTTACTTTGCCAGCAATTATCTACATCGACAGACTCGGTCGTCGCCCCGCACTAATGATCGGATCGGCCTTGATGATGATATTTCTCTACGCCACCGCCGGTACTATGGCCACTAACGGGCACTACGTCCCTGGGGGACTGAACGGAACCAAGGCTGTGTCGTGGGTCATTAACTCTGACGCATCCAACGCGCAACGAGCTGTCATAGCATGCACATATCTGCTGGTTGCAGCAGTAAGTCAAACACCAAAAGCATTCTGCCTGTCTTGATGCTAACGACATGCCAGTACTCATGCACATGGAACCCTATTGGTTGGGCTTATCCACCTGAGATCTTTCCGCAGCGACTCAGAGGCAAGGCTGTGTCGGTCGCGACGTCAGCAAATTGGCTATTCGCCTTTGCGAACAGTAAGTTGATCAGAAGAGACCGCCCGCAGCAATAAATACTCATAGATCATGCAGACTACTACACGCCGTCAGCTTTCCAAAATTTACAGTGGAGAACATTTTTAATATTTGGGTCCTTCAATGTCGCCGCAGGAATCCACGTATTCTTGTTATTCCCCGAAACGAAGGGCCGATCTCTCGAAGGTACGTGGAACGCAGGGTTGTACCAATGTGTAATGCTGACCGTAGACTTGCAGATATGGACGTTATCTTTTCCTCCGGTGTTCGGGCATGGCAGACGAGCAAGGTGCCAGATAGGCTCAATTACCTAGTTGACGAAGTCAACCACGGCAAACGCTACGGAGAAGTTGAGCTGATTGATAACGCTGACGCTGGAGAGCGTCGAAGCGAAGCTTAATGAATGGACAGTAGGAAAAGTAAGAGTAAAGATGGATAGACATAGAACAACTGCTTTATTCTATAATGCAGGGAAGCTTTCTACATAGTTTCTTCAGAAAAAATCTATCTCTTCTTTCCCACGGTGGATTGGCGCAATTCATACAGAAAGTTGCCCTCTTCAGTGTGCCACAGCCCTGGGAGTTACGTAGACTTTGAAATCAACTGGTTTCACAAACCAGTAATTTCTCGTTTCCCAATCAGTTTCTTTGCAAAGTTTGAAGTCGAATTCGTGGAGCAGTCTTGGAATGAGTTTGGACATTTCCAAAATAGAAATATGCTTTCCAATACAGGTCCTAGAGCCCAGTCCGAACTGAGGGAGGTTAGTTGGAATATACCGGAACAATGAAACAGATGGATCGACTTACCGGCATCCAGTGTCGATTCATGACAGAAAGTAGCTCGGTATCTGCGGTGATCCATCGCTCAGGTTTAAAAACGTCCGCATCATCCCCAAATATGGGCCGATGACGGTGCTCAACCCAGCTGTTGATGCCGACAATGGTCTGGTGGGTGCCCAAGTCAGTAGCTTCGAACTAATTCATCGAAAAAAGGAAGAAATACTTACCCCTGCCGGGAAGAATGTGCCATTTATTGTTGCGCCGCCGTCAGGAACGACCCGCTCTAACGGAAGGCCAGTCGCAGGGTGCAGCCTGAGAGCTTCTTTCATGACTGCCTGGAAGTATGGCAACTGCTGGCTTTCTTGAAAAGTAATGCCGTTGGAGCTTTTATTGGCCCTCTGAAGATAAAAATTGTCAATCTCATTCCGAAGTTTGTCCAGCGCTTTCGGGTTGCGCAAAAGTAGATAGAGTATAGCACTGAGGCTAATGGCCGTGGTGTCAGATCCGGCAACCATATTAGATACACAGCCAGCGAGAATGTGATAATGGCTAAATCCCGAAGGGCTTTCCGAATGCTTAGCCAGGAATTTCGATAAAAAGTCCATTGTGCCAGATTGCTTAGAACCTTCTTTGGCATCTTGTAGAGCCACAGCCTTCGGCCTTGCCTGATGCTCTGCTAGACAATCCTTGGTAAACTCTGCAATGTATTTTCTTCCCGTTCCTCTTTTGCCAAGCCTGTTCCTAACTTGGGATATGAACGGGTGAAGAGAGATATATACCCCAGCTAGAGTGGCATATTGCAGGTGGCTCTCCAAATTCTTAATCACACCTCCGACATCACGTCCCTGGTCGAGAAAGCCTAGTCGCTTTGAATATGTAATCATGCCAATCACATCAAAAGCATAACATTGAAACCAATGGCCCATGTCAACGGGTCCAGCATGCTTCCCCCGCTCACTGCTCATCTCCAAGAGCCTCTGACTGAAGAGATCAGCACATTCGTCTACATAGCTCTCGTAGTGGATAAGCGACGTCATGCTGTAGGTATTCTGGTAAAGACGTCGATTTACCGCGTGGCGTTTATCGTCGCGGTCTGAAAAAAGAGTCCAGTTGGCTTTGTTGACATCGCCCCAGCTGTCGTACCAATCGGATTTTTGAAACGCGTTTCCATGGCCGTAGATAATTTTGGTCCCCAAAGGATCACAGATGCTGTATCGGTTTGGGCCGTATCGTATTATTGGTCCTAAGTTTTGATGGGTTAGGAAATTTATCAAGAGATTACCTGGTCAAGAGGACAAACAATGAGAACAGAAAACTAGGCTCACCATATTTGCGGTGCAAAGTAATGTTGTCCTGCTCGAAATTGCCCTTGTATACGCGCGACAGATACCAAAGGTTAGTGAACCGGGCAAGCAATGGACCCGGCACGGCTGACAAGCTGGAGAAAAAGGCACGATAGAGTGTGGTTAGCACTCGTGCCAGGACCAGTAAAATAACAATAGCAGGGATAAGATAAGGATGCATGGCTGCTATTGACATATATTCGAAAGATTTAAGAATTCAGACCTGAGAGCAACCACCGGGAGATCAGAATAGTACTTCAGAAATATATTTTAGGTGTTGCCCTCCGAATCAGCTTGGCGAAATTGTATTCCAACAACTTCGGATCCTGGCCCGACAATGATATTCGGGGTTGGACCAACCCCGCTATGAGAGGCAGGAATATGTCCGTTTCTTGCGCTGTATAACTCGAAGTCCGATGTGTTGGCAGAGATCGTCCAGTTTGCTCACTGTCTTCAAGTAAGACCTAACCCGATTTGGGTCTGTCAATCTTGGGTAAGCCGTGGGTGACCCCATGATCTACTCCGTACTGCACTCGTACGCGTGCTCTTTGTACTTTCGGTCGTTTGGCTGGCGAGACCATCTTCGTACTGCTGTGGGATACGAATTGAAGTGGCTTGTTGTGTAGGTCGTTTCAACTGCGGGGAAAAAGAGGGGATGTGGAAATCTGTGAGACTTGATTTCCAATGGACTCTTTTTCGTGAGTCGGTAGATGCGACTGGTGGTTGGCCTCGGAATTTTTTCGGTGGTGTATGAAGACCGTCTGAGCATTTCCGAGGGTGCTAACTAATCACGGTGATGTTTCATATTCAAAAGCAGAGAATTGCGTGTTACTGGCAGAAATTATTAGAGCAGTGCCTTTTTTTGTTTCCAGGATCAAGTTGCCGAATTTATTTCAACTGTTTCACAGAAAAACTCAGCTGTGCCTCAATAATGCGCGATGCAGGGGTCTCCTAACACGGCAATGATAAAAGAGGTACTCAGCAAGAGTCGCACGATAAGCAGGACGAATGTCATACTCTGTTAAGCCATGCTTTTACAACGGGTGTGATGCAGTTTATCGAGGTAACAAGGTGTTACTTTTTAGATGTGTCATACTAGCAAATGCAATTTGTTGCGAGTCTGTTTTCTTCTCCGTAACATAACATCTAGAATTCCTCCAAGAGTACTGGTCAAGTTAAAGAGCAAATCTTCTTGCGAACCTATTGACTGAGATCGGACTGCAGAAAGCGTAATTGCAACAGAGCTACCATGAACTATAGCGATATCAGTACCCTTACAGGTAGCTCTCTATTTCATTTCCGAGATTCAAATCTAATTGAAACAAGGTGAAAAAAGAAAACAAAAAGAAAAAAGAAAGGCCAACCTGCCATACAATAATATGTACCAAGATATCCTTCATTATATTAATACTTCTTGGCCCTGTATATCTATGGCTTATTACATGCCAAATCGCACATCATCAAGAAAAAACTTATGAACTGTGTCTGGATACAAGATTTATGGAGGTATCACTTGGGATTCTGACTCTTTGGCCTCGGCTATTTCTTTTCGTTCTTCCCCTTGATGACTACTGGTAGTGTTGCATAATTGGCCATTGCATCAAGAGCCGCCTTTGGAGAAATCGGTTTGCCCTCCTGAACCAATGTTCCAAGCAGTTTGAAGTAATTGATGTAGTAGGCCGGAGTGTATGTATTGAAAAATTTGGCCTCTTGGTCAGTAGGGTTACTGAATGTGTGAGGTGCGCGGATAGGCACAGTCACAAAGTCGCCCTCCTCTGCGTCGATAGTGTCTTCTGTGCCATCAGCTTTCGGTAGATGATACCGGATTGTACCTTTGGTGGTCAAGAAGGTCTCGTCGTGCATCTCGTGCCAGTGGGCTGGTGGCCCTTTAAGACCAGGTGGGAGAGTAAACTCAGCAGCGCCAATACGGTTGTCTGAAGAAAATAACAATGAGAAAGATTTCAACGCTTAGATTCGACCAGAGTATAATGTCATGAGCTTACTTGTTCGGGAGCCATCTTCTAACACTCGGCAAGTGATGAGTCCCAACTTGATAATCTCACCGCTTTTCGCTGGCACAATATTGATGGGTTGAAAATCCGTGGGAAGCTCGCGGCCAGGGCCAAGCTCAATATCATCATCCATGGTGAGGCCGAAGGAGACGTATTAGAAAAAACTGTGTGTTGGTAGTGAAAACAACGATTGCGGTAAAATCGAGAGATCGAGTTGCTTATGTTTCAAAATTGCAAATATACTAAGAGTATAGATTGCTTCCCGATATACTGCATATCAAGAAGGATTCACTACTGGTTGTTGGTTGGAGGATCATGATTACCGTGGTCTGCTTACATCTCCTTTTGCGGGGAACAGGCTTCCCCCGGATTTTGGAATCTTTTTAGCATCGCGCCTTTCTTTCTAACTATCTATATATTTCCCCTTGATATAATACATATATATGTAGTATTAAGTAAAATTCGACAGACGAAAAGCGCACCCAAGTTTAAAAAAAGAGGTGATTGTTTATTCTGTTTTATGAACCAGGCAACTAAGCGAGGAATGATTCGCACAATCTGTGATGAGGCCTTCCCAGACCCGTGTCGTCCCTGACCCAATTGACTGGATTGCAGCCGTCTTTTCAGCCAATATATAAATACGTCAACTTGGCATTACTCTCGCAGTTCAATGACCTGACCCTTGACTCACCACACGACATGCTCTCTGGCTGTCAAATTCTAGACCAAGAACGCCAATATATGGCAGCATGGCTGCGCTCGCCTGCAAAGTTATGCAGGAATCCCGCCACGTGGGATTCGAGAGAGGTTGTCAATATCTTGGTCTTGGCCTAGTGTGTAGAGCTGAAGTGGATGAGTTTGCTCATGCGAGCTTAGAGAAGGTGTGGAGTCACACTTCCCGGATAGCCAGTACCCCTGGTTAATGCCAGCCCTGCCAAGTTCTACAAGGTTCACGGAGTATTATTCGACTGCATGTCTGCCGGTTTACCTACCACCAATAGGAATCGTTGGCATTATCATTTAAACAGCTGTTGCCGTACGCATCAGAAGTGATATGCCAATCCCCGGCATATACAAATCAATTCACGCAGACTGAAGAGAAGTAGCGTCATGCATAAGTAAGTCAAACGACGGAACTATAATTCCACCTCTTAGAACTATAATATGGGTTTCCTAGTAATTCGTACTTTCACAAGCATCGAAAATGCTCGAGAGAATTTTGGAACTAGCTGTCAAAAGGTAGACTATTGCATGTGGCACTAGATAAACATATATTCTCGGCCTTCAGATAGTGTCATAATTTTCTTTAAATTGAGGTAGGAAATTAGTTGCTGAGCTTATAAGAATTAATTCAATTTACATTTGGATGTGGCTGGTCAGGCGTGGATGTCGCCCCAGTGGAGACCATTGATGTCGGCCCGTCAAATACAGCGTTGAAAAAAGGCCAAGCTCAAACACAACCTCCCAGACTTAGGGTCTCGGCACATTTCTCGTGTCCCCAGAGACTTTCAAAGTGGGACGAAGTGCATTCTGTATTCCTTTCGGACAGAGCCGCCTCCCGCGGTTTCTTTACTGTTCTCCTAAGCGAAACGCATGACGGCCGAGCTTACCGTGGGAGTATGCGAAGTGGTGTGTTTTGATGGGAAGCTGTCTGGACGTCGCAAACGCAAATAAAAAAGGCAGCTACTAGTGCGTGGGGAGGCAATGATGTTCTACAGGAGAATTTGTCCTGTGGAAAGGCCAATGTGTGCTGCAAGGAGGGGATGTTATGGTCTGTTTGAAAAACTCCAAGTGCGGTTTTGAAATGCACGGTGATGTTTGAAGACTAGAGTAAAAATAGAGACATCTTTAACTTAGCGTCACTTTGACATACTCGTACCTTTCGCCGTGGCAGAATCCAATAAAATCTTATCATCATTTGGACGCGCTGCAGCGTGCATTTGGCTATGTATGTATCGCGTAAGGGTGAGTGCGCTATCGCGAAGAGCAACCAAGAACAATTGGTATTAGAGGACCGTGCTGTGATCCTCATGCAAATTAGCGCTGAGCCTCGGCTGACGACAAAAATTGCAGGTGAAAGTGCCCATGTTGTTAGGATTTTGTTTCGCCAACCTACTGCAGTTGGCTCGTCATTGGCCACTGCAGCGTCGTGCATCAGCAAGCGTGAGTTCTAGGACGCTTTTGGCAAGTCTCTGGCTTGGTTGCCCCCACTAAGGCGCCTGGGGGACCCATTCTCCTGCCCTTTTCGTGTGCTTCGGCATCAGCTGAAGTGCGGAATTGTTCTTCTAGAAGAATTCTTCTCCCCTGGACGCCTTCTCAACCCCGTTTCGAAAGGGCCTCCCCAGTATCCTTCTCTCCAACAAACCCCTGGAAAACCGCTAGGCAGGACTACGGCACGGAAGGCAACGTCGGTGTCGTTTTGGCACTAAATTCGTCGATCGGCGAATTGATTGATTTCGACCCGACGACAACCACGAACGAGGCCCAGAATAGGAGAGGGTGTGCTGTGCGCTCTAAAACTAGTACTAATTTGACGTTTTTCTTTGCAGAAAGGATATGTTTTCTTTTACGCAATGAGGTCGGTGACTGAGGCACGCCAATCCTTATCCGAGCAACATCCCTGAAGGAGGCCACGGCCACGTACGTGAATGGCAGGTCCCTCAGCCATTTTATTTCCCCTTGTGGCAATGCGAACGTCGATGATGAATCGAGGGCAGAAGTTGGCCATACTGGACGTACTTGCAGGTGACGTGCGTTATTCCCAATTTGTCGCGACGCCACCAGTCTGGCTATGACAGCGAAGGTTTTTGGATCCTCATGTGGAGTAGTGCAACTCTTGTCACTGGCAGAAAAGATTTTCTTTAGTATCCCTTTTCTACCCGGAGAGGCATTAGACTACTTCATGGATTCCTCTGCCGGTGTTAGGTGTGGTCCGTTATCACTGGCGCGGTGGGATGTACTCGTATTGTAGACTTTTGCTCTATCTTCCCTGGAACGTTTATCACCCACTAAGACTGTCTCGTCTCTAGCCTGCGTCTATGCTGTTTCGAGATTTGTTTCGATACTTTTTCTATACACCTTGAATTGTTCTCCATTTATAGTGCGGCTCGATGGGGGAGGGGTGGCTTCTGTTTCACGGTGTAGAAGAGGATACCGGTCTGGTACCTTTGCCTCCTATTTCTCCTCTTCGAGAAGGTATATGTCATATATGGAGCCCCAGTCGCTTTTCTGAGGGCGTGGTCGTTCTTTGATAGTAACTTGGCATCTTGTGGAAAAATATCAAAAAAAACCTAAGAAACGAAAGACAAGACCATCAACGCCAAGCAAAGACGAAAAATCTTTGATCATCGTCCACGATGCAGGCCTTTGGCTTTTTGGCTCTCACTCTTCTTGTTTTCTCTGGGTTTGTCACAGCACAGCTCTCACTGGATCCTGGTCTCTCTGTGCTCTCAGACTGCGCGGTATGTCCGTTTATGTACAATGGATCATGAGAGTCTTGGCTAAACATCTCTAGTCGTCATGCCTCAACTCATCGGCTGTTCTCGCGACCTGTCCTAGTGATAACTTAGCATGCCTATGTCTCAACGAGTCTTTTCAAAATGCTTTCACTCTATGCGTTAGCGAAGGCTGCACTATCAAGGAGTCATTAAGTGAGTCTTGAGAAGAACCTAGGCGGCTGGGGGAATTTCCGTAAGATCTGGAAAGGAAAACACGCAACGCTTGCCTGTTCGCTGACAACAACATCTTATTTGTAGCGGCTAAGAATGCAAGCTTAGCTGCTTGTGGTGTGACTCCTCGCATAGGAACCAGAGGTTTCCTGCGAACGACGACAACATTAGAAGTTCTTTCCGGCGTCGTCGTGATCGTGCGGGTGCTGCACCGTCTGTATATTGTAGGGGCACGTCTCACCCTCGACGACTGGTCCGTCATGCTGGCCCTTCTCGTCGGCGTTCCTAGCAGTGTTATCAATGTCTACGGTACCGTCGCCAACGGAATGGGGCGCGACATCTGGACTGTGTCCTTTGATGAGATCTACAACTTTGGCAAATATTTTTACATCATGGGCATCCTATACTATCTCGAGATGATGCTACTCAAGCTATCACTTCTTCTCTTTTACGTGCGCATTTTCCCTTCGCAGACGACGCGCTATCTCCTGAAAGGAACCATGGGTGTGGTCGTAGCACAGGGTGCCATCTATATTCTCGTCTGCATTTTCGAGTGCCAGCCGTTGTCCTTCTACTGGACTCGCTGGGACGAGGAGCACCAAGGCACCTGCCTGGATGGCAAGGGAATTGTCTGGTCTAATGCGGCAATTGGCATCGCCTTGGACTTTTGGATGCTGGCCATCCCGATGTCCCAGCTACGCCATCTTCGCCTGCACTGGAAGAAGAAGGTCGGTGTTGCCATGATGTTTTGTGTCGGCACCTTGTAAGTAACCTGGCTAGCTGACTCCCCTCTTCGGTCTGCTGCCGTCGAGTCCCGCTCTAGTAGATCTAACCTCGGCGCTTTAGTGTCACGGTCGTCAGCATTCTGCGTCTGCAGTCTCTCATCGCGTTTACGAGCTCGTCGAATCCTACGTGGGACGACCTCGATATTTCATTGTGGTCGACGGTCGAGATCACTGTGGGCATTATATGCGCCTGCATGCCGTCGCTGCGCCTTGTTCTTGTCCACTTCTTCCCAAAGCTGGTCGGCTCGACAGCCCAGAACTCCTACTTCCAGGGGAACAATGCATATGCCAACGCGATCAGCAAGCACAATGGGTACTCTGGAGGAGATGCCGGTCATAACGCGGGGCGGCCGCCGCGCAGCATTCCACTTGTGATGTCTTCTAACAGGAACCAAGGCGACTACAGCCACTTTGACGACGATGGTGGCGGCGCTCGAACTGTGATTAGCGCACCCCGGTCGGCAAGCGCCGCTAATCACAATGGGTCTCGCAACAAAGATCTGTCTGGACGGCCACGCAGGAATAGCACATCAAAGCCATCTGTCCTCCGCTTGAAGCCATTTGCCACGGAGTATGGAAGCGATAGTAACGATGAGATAGAACTTGTGAGCGAGCGTGGTGTAGACGACGATGGCCCTAATCTTCGACACAGCGGCCGCTGAGAGTGCTATGCAACATCCTGGCTGGATATCGGCTGTGCCTGGTCGTCTTGTCATGGGATGGATGTTGTACGTCTGTCACGTTTAGTGCGGTGTTTGTCTCTTGCGCGAATTTGGATAATGGATAGATAATTTAACGCTAGTAATGGATATTAATTTCTCAACCAACATTTTCCTATACAGCTGACCGACAAATCGCCGAATATATAACAAAAACAAGTGCATTGAGAATTGATTAGGCTTGTTTCTGATAGCCTGGTTCTTCTGAAGTAGCATATCTCTGAAAATGCCAAAAAAAATGTAAACGGAAAGTTGAACGCAATGCTTTTGTCATCTGCTAAAAGACTCAATTTGACACAGCCCCTACCGGAAGGGTACAGTGCACTCTAATAAAACCACATACGCACTAAAAAACACGCCAGAGCAATCGTTTTAGTAACGAAGCACTGGTTAGTCTGGTGCCCTTAGCTAGCGCAGGCGCGTTGTCATTCTTTTTGGGAGTTCACAGGGAAACGTTTTGTGCTTTGGACATTCTCAATAAACGGGAAGAGCCAGCTCCTGTCCAGATGCATGCCTTTAGTTGGTGTTGTATCCGTCGAAGCTTAATTGCTTACCATGTTCCTGATATGCTATTCGTCCTCTTACTGACGTAGCTGGCTACAAAAGATCGAGAATAATACCGGAGATAAGACAGATTTAGTAAAGGGTCTAGTTGCTCCGAGGCAGGGTGGCAGTGGGATGGCGTGGCCGTTGAAATACGATTATCAATTAAAGATTACAAATCTCTACAGAGGACTTGGAGAATCACGCTCATTTGACGACGAGGTAAGGCTGGCAATACGCAATTTTTTTATGGGGAGGGGATTTGAAAACATATTCTTGGGCTATTATTTTATTATTATTTTTTAAGTTACGAATCCACGTACTGTAGCTTATCGGCTCTCTAGCGAGCTGCTAAACTGTGTGACATTGCAGGAAGATAGGCATTGTGAGCCCACCAAATTTCTTTGTGCTTTGCTGGTTAATCGTACCACCTTGGGCCCTGAGGCTGATGTGTTAGAAATATATATTTATCCACGGAATAGAACAGATACTCTTGCAGTGCATGGGTAAACAGGGCGCAGAGAATTTGCAAAATAGTATCAAAGTACTCTGAGACTAGCCCTGAGACTGAGTGGAGGCTGAAAAGTCACATTCCGCCTAGTGATTTGTAAGTGGCCTGCACAAGTAGCGCCGCTAAGACGATTTGTAGCCCTATGCTACAAGCTGCCTAGGCGGATTACAAATACAAAATTTAGATTGTTCCAAGGTCATCGCGGGTGGCTTCTTTATCTACGCTGTACGTGTGCTATGTGGGGAAAAATGTAAAACATGTCGTGCTTCCACGGAAGAAGTGCGGGTAAAATCGTAGGTAGCATACTAAGCTTTCGAGGAATATAAACATCGTCTACCAGCGCTGTCCTGACCTCAATTGATGACTATACGGCTGAGATTCTCAGATCTGCTCCTTATTTAGACATTCACAACCGCAAAAGCCAAAATGGAAGATTCGCGCCTCTTCAAGCCCGTTAAAGTGGGCAAGATTACCCTTCAGCACCGCATTGGCATGTGCCCTCTGACTCGCTACCGCGCCACAGCCGATCATGTTCCAACGTCGCGGATGGCCGAGTACTACGCACAGCGCGCGTCTGTTCCAGGCACCCTGCTCATCTCCGAGGGAACATTCATCTCTGCTGAGCACGGCGGATACGACCTCGTCCCCGGTATCTGGAATGCAGAGCAGGTCGCCGGCTGGCGGGCTGTCACCGATGCGGTTCACAGCAAGGGCAGTTACATCTTCTGTCAGATATGGGCTCTTGGGCGCGCTGCCAACCCCGCGGTGCAGGCGAAGGCGGGATTCACGGTGAAAGGGCCGAGCGCTGTTCTTCTGCCCGGCAGGGAGCAGGCGCCTCAGGAGATGACCGAGGAGGAGATTCAGAAGGCTATCGCCCAGTACGCGATCGCTGCGAAGAATGCTGTCGAAGCCGGTTTCGACGGAGTTGAGCTGCACGGAGCAAACGGCTACCTCATCGACCAGTTCACCCAGGAGAACAGCAACAAGCGCACCGATAAGTGGGGCGGCAGCATAGAGAACCGCTCCCGGTTTGCCGTCGAGGCCGTAAAGGCCGTGGCTGAGGCAATCGGACCTGAGAGGACGGGCATTCGCTTCAGCCCATGGAGCCCCTTCCAGGGCATGCGCATGGCAGACCCGGTGCCGCAGTTCTCAGACGTTCTCACCAAGCTCGGCCAGCTGAACCTTGCCTTTGTTCACGTCGTTGAAGCCAGAATTGCCGGGAATATCGACGTCGAAGCGCCCGAAACCCTTGACTTTGTATACAAGATCTGGAAGCAGCCGCTTCTGGTCGCCGGAGGCTATTTGCCAGAGGCGGCGAGGAAGCTGGTAGACGAGCAGCATCCCGACAAAGACATCGTGGTTATGTTCGGCAGATACTTCATCTCAAGCCCGGATCTGCCTTACCGGATTAGGCACGGCATTCCATTTAACCCCTATGATCGGAAGACGTTTTATGACCCCAGCTCTATCGAGGGCTACACTGGCCAGCCATTTAGCGAGGAGTTCCTTAAAAGCATCAAGGCGAAGGCATAGGGGCATGCAAGCCTACCTCCGTTTGTTCTTCTCTTTGAGTAGCCCTAAATAGCGCAATACTATATAAACATTAGAGCTCATATTTGGTAGCCATAGAAATTATATTTAAAGAAAAGATAGCAGTGAGACGTTGATAATGAGCAGTTGTTTTTGTGCATCTCCGTGCGCTTAAGGAGTACCCATGCTGGAGTTTCTTTTCATTTTTTTCCTCTTAGCGCACTAGACGAGTGTGGAAGTTTCTGTAGATATTTTCGATTGATGCATTGGGAGGGAGATACTTTATGATGAAGCTGTAGAGTATGCTCGTCTTGACCGTTGTAGCAACTGTGGATTCCTTGTAGATCCCACACTCCTGATGAGAGACGTGCAACTGGCGCGAAGGAAGCCGACGAAGGAGAAAAAAAATTGCCAAATAGCAAAAAGGATATAATGGTGCATAAGAAAGATTCATATATTGCCCTCCTTTATCCCGTGCATGTATCGTATGCAGGAGTTATTTACGCATTCCTTTTTTTATACTTATATGACTGTATTTTAGCTGTATGAGTCACTGAGCTAACCCGCTACAACGTCTGATCCTCCAAATTATGCAGGATTACGTAGAGTTGTCTTTGGATTTAGTTCCAATCAGGAAGCTGGAAATTAACCTCAGCCTCGAATCCTAATCTTGTAAATGGGGCAGTACTCTTACATCTCATATAGCATGCGAGAGGGGCACAAGTATAAATATATTCGAAACTCTCAACTCGCTATGAATAACATACCTTTACGATGAGAATTGTATCAAGGCAAGCCAATCTACGCTCTCCTCTGTAACAACCATGGCGGCGCCAATTTCTGCTTCCACTGTGGCCAACGATGCTGGGTCCCAGACACCATCTATGCCATCGGCACCAGACACGCCTTACTGCACTATTTCCACCCCTCGCTTGATTGTGCGCAGCCCCGTCTCGTCTGACGCCGACGCCGTCAGTGCGCTATTCGCAGATCAAGCCAACTTTCCCATGGACCCGCTCAGCCAGCCGACGCCGACGCCGGCCGAGTACCGCCAAAGATTCGCCAAATGGCACGCTGCCGCCGTCCGCGGCGAAAGCAGCTTCATGATAGTTGAGCAGCGCACTGATGGTGCACTAGTTGGCTTCGGTGGCTGGAATTCGCTGTCCTATGAACCAGCAAAGGACGCAGAAAGCGGCCAGGTCACAGAGAAAGAAGAGCAACAGCACCCCACAGATGAAGCAGAATCGCACAAAGAAGATGTCAGTAGCACAGGCGGCGCGTCGGAGCATGATTCTGACAAAGGCGCATCAAAAGAAAGCGCACCAGCTACAGGCGACGCGACGATCCCACAGGAGCGCGTCGGTGACACAGGTATCGTCATCGACCACCGCTACTGGCGCCTTGGGTATGCGCGAGAGGCTTTTTGCGCCACAGTGGATTTTGGCTTCAAGGAGCTTGGGCTGGCCCGTGTTGTTCTAGACACGGCCAAAGAGAACCACGTCTGGCGCAGCTTCATGCGAGATGGGCTTGGGTTGGGTCATACTGAGCGGACGCGTCCTAGCTGGCGCAAGAAGGATGACTGGGAATACGCATATGAGTTTGACCAAGCGGCATGGGAGACAGCAAAACAAGCGCTCCAGACACAGGGAAAGTGGCCATTGTGAGATAGGGAGAGGATGTACGGAGACTGGCGCGCATTATTGTACTCTTTTTTCTAAATAAAAAGCTAAATTTTCTTGTGTATTTTGCTGTAAGATATGCCATGTCTGAAGGCTAATTAGTGCTATTTGTGAGTGCAAAGTGTGCGTCTAGTTGAGCGCTCAATATAAACTACCTGTAACGACTACATACTGTCTTAATTTAATCTAATTACAATTATATAACAATTCGTTGTCGAATTAGATACAAGCACATTCGTATTTGTTTGGCTTACACTAGGGTGAATATATTCACAACGCACCGTTTAGTGCTTGTGCTGACCGCAGCTGCCACCCATCGCCGCTCGGGCCAGCTTGGCCTTGCTCAGCGGCCGTGCAGGAGGAAGCAGGTCGGCACCAGAGATATCTGCCACTGGTGCACGCCTCACCTTGGACGAGCTGGCAATAGTCTGAGAGTAGACCATGTTGAGCCAGTTGGCGAGGCGGTAGCCGCCTTTGGCGATCTGCAGCTCGACCGTGGGAACCACGCTGTCATAGTAGGTGGGATAGAGATCGCCCTTTTGCAGGGCAGCTATGCCGTTGGGCATGACGACGGTGCACACAAAGGCATTCGCATCGGAGGCCCAGCGCGTGGCTGTCGTAATGGCGTCGCTGATGTCGTCGCCGGCAATCCAAGACGCCTTTTGGCTGGCGTAGCTGCCAGTCTTGATGTCGGCGGTCAAGGTGGTGGCCCACGAGAGAGCGTCAGCCAGAGTGCCACCGCCAATCAGCTTCTCTGGGATGTAGGTGTCCCAGTCGGCGTGCAAGTTGTCGTCGCTGTAGCCGTCAAAAGTGACGGTGATGTCGTTGCCGCCAACCTCAATGGCCTCATCGTGCAGCGGCTGCGTGATGTCGCCGATGAAGTGCACGAGAAACTTGAGCGCCTGGTTGACGTTGGCGGCGCTGAGGCGTCCGTCGCCCACGCGCTGCGTATAGTTGGCGATCGCGCTGACGGAGCAGCCGGTGCTGCCGCAGTCGCGCTCGTAGTTGACATTGCAGTTCGACGGTGGGTTGTCCTCCGCGTCGATGAAGTGCAGCGGCGCCGACCATTTGCCCGCTGTTGTGGTGCGGTAGTCATCAGCCCATGAAGCAATGTTTGCCAGGTAAGACGTCGAGGTGTCGGACAGCACGCTCTGTGCCCACGTCTTGACCTCGCTTGTCACAAAGTTCTGCGCCACATATGCGATCGTGGCATGACCAAGGCTACCCCAAGCATGCGCACCTTGGAGGTAGGCCAGGCCGACTAAAACAGACGAGTAGGATGGCATAATTGCAAAGTCAAAAGAGAGACTGGTGTACAATATATGAGTGTATAAATAAATGTGCTCTCTAAGTGAAAAGCGAAAACTATCGTCCTTGGCGCCAGTTCATATACTCGGTGGAACAGGACCGTGGAAAAGAGATAGCAATTCCTAGTGAATCTGCTAACTTCCTCTTCCGTCCTCGGTAAAATTGCGATATGCTGATTTTGGCGCTGCCTTGTCTTCGTTTACACGTTTTCACTCGATGCTCATGTGTATTACACGGCGACTACTTTATGCTTATCACGCTTCGTCAGCTAGCCATTCAGCTATCACGGCACAAAAACATGTTCAGATCGCCGGCCACTTATCTTGCAACCAAGAAACATGGAGAAAGAGAATCATGCAAGGGTAGCCTAGCGACGTGCCGTCCACCACTACTACTGCCGCCCAGGCCAGGGTCTAGCGGCCGGCAGTGGACCAAATAGGAAACTGGTTATTTTATGCATGCGTGTTCTTGAACATGATTGCTCAATACGTGAAACAGGGCTAGCAACCATGATCGCGATGATCGCCCAGACGATGGTACAATGATAATTAGTCTTTTTTCTAGGCTGTCTTAGGGAGGCCGAGGCCTTTCGTCGGTGTCCGCCTTTGAGGATGCTAAAGACCACGAGGACTTGCACGGTTCTAGCTTAGGAAGTGGCCGCTTTTAATGGATTAGCAGTCTTTTTGAGTGGGAGATCTCTGTAAACAAAGAGTGGAGCAATGGGTTGTTCTAATACAATAAATATCGCAACAGCCGTGATTCGCGCGGAACAAGTGGGCGTGCTTGCAGAGAGTGACTTTGGTAAAAGACAGAGAAAGCCACATATCATCTGACCGATCCATGTTGCAGCAGACTTTAAAAATGTACTCTTCTGAAAATACTAAATTGAAGAACATTCCCATTACATTGCACAAAATGCCACCATAGCAATTCTGAGAAATTATTAAATTATTACAATTTTAGTACTTCTAAAAAGAATTCTGAGTTTCTTAACAGAGCACTGCTATATATGTTCTAAAGAAGTATCACATCTACAGAATATCCTAAGACATATGGGAATGATATTACTTCCTAGATATTAGCACTGGTGTGCAGAGTAATTTCCGCATTTGCTCATATAAATGATTTGGAGGCAGAAACGGCAGCGCCTTAAGTCCGCTAATCCTCCGGACACAACAATAGATCTAGACTTGGCAGTTGAGCCATCATCCTGATAAAGAAAGATTCCTGTGAATATGTATCCACAAGAGGGGGACTGTGTCTGATTTCTTGCAGCTGCCAAGAAGAATTTGATGGGACTCCCGAAGCCGTTAGCGCCACCTATAACCCCGCTAATTCTGTCAAGATATACATGAGTTACTGATACAGAAGCTCCGCTGCTTATTGTTCTTTCACATGTTCGTCACTCATGCTGTCGATCCGCGCGTACGTTCCTTTCATTTCCTGCCCTAATGACGGCTTTTGAGCTTGACGAGGGCCTCATGGTGGGTGCCTGCTGCAGGCTCTACTATTTTACTATGACGCTACAAATTAAGTAGCGCATGTTTCATGGAAGACAGCTGTATTTGCACAGAAAAAGGCTACTGTCGTTAATCAACAACATATGACTGAACGAGTCATTAATATCTGGTGCTTGCAATGCTTCTCTCTTTATATTTCTATTTAGGTATAATGGACGCTAAATGAAATTGAAATGGTACAAAAAAATAGTAGCATAAGAACATCAAGGAATTTGAAAAGCGAGTCGGCACGTTCCAATTTTCGTTTCACTTTAGCGGCTGTCCTCAATCTCGACGACGCTCTTGAATTCAGGATAAGAGCTATCCACAGCCAACATCACAACTGGAAAGTTAAGGCTTACCTCACCGGGAACGCGGTCTTGGTCCTCATGAGGCTCTCTGTCTAGGCGGCCCCAGCCACCAGATCTCAGCAGTCCCCATTGTGCTCCAAAAATAGCTCCAACTGAGTCTCGCTGAACCGCTGATGCCGCTTTCTTTTTCTGTAGACCTTTTTCTGCTGCCTCCGCCACACCCACAACTTTCCCCCATGTCCCAGACACGCCGCCGTCTGTGTTGCTAGGGAATTGATACAGCGGCAGCCCCATCGCCTTATACGTTTGCGCTGTGATTGGTGTGGTAGGGGGATCCAAGCCTGTTACGAGTCTGAACGTCCGCGAATCAATGAGCTGCACATTCAGGATACTGGCCGCATCGATGTCCCAGATGCGTGGGTCGTTGGTATCTTGTTCGATCTTCTGGATGATACTTCCGCCAGCACCGAGGCCAAGTCTCCGAGGCTGTGACTCTTGTTCCACAACAAGATCAATTATTTCCTGAGCATACCGCCGAATAAGTTCGTCTGAAAAGCGTGAAAAATGGTTAGTGACTTTTCACACGAGCGTGGTCACGCTGTTCACTTCTGCTTTCTACGTACGGTCTTGAACAACAACAGAGTTGTAGAACCACGTCTGTTGCTGTGAATGAATGCCGAGCTGCTTATGCAATTCCAGTTTGGCATCTGCTACAGTTTTCTGAGGTGTCACAGATATGAGGGTTTCTTCCGCTTGGCCTTTCTGTCGGATGCGGACGCACGATCCTCCTCCGCGGAGCCGCAGAACGAGGTGAATAGTTGATTCCTGTTATGTATGTCAGCTGTATTTCACAATAATAGGTCATGTTTGACAAATTTAGAAATTATCACCTTTTGGAGGTTGTAATAACTTAATGGACGACCTAGAGTTTCAATAGTCAGTGGCTGCACGTCTAAAATAACCACATCGATACGTTATGTGAGTTCTCACCGTCTTCAAATTGCCTTCCTGCGAAGATTAGTCTTTGTTGGTCGATCGGGATTCCCTCCATGGCCTGAATGCGTTCTTTCAACATATCCACGGTCTCTGAAAAGTCGCACTTTATGTCAAGCGTTTTCCCGGTCATAGTCTTGACATAAATGCCCTTCACTGAATACTTGAGGTGTATCGTGTCTCCCTGTTTAGCGTTGGTTAGCGCATCGTTCCTATTGCGTTGGAGTCGATCAACAACTCTCTTGTAAAAGAAAAATTAAAGTAGCTCACATCTTTTATGCCGAGAGAGCTTAGAGTATATTGCCGTGTGGCGAACTGGCCCAAAGGCTTGCCTGACCAGGACAACCACCGCGAGGCGGGAGGAAAGTCCTTGATGTTGTTGTCTATGAAGTCGTTCAGCTCCTTAAGGCCGCTGTTTAACTCGCACGAGTATGTAACTGTGTTGCTATTGCCATCTGGCTGAATCAGTAGACGAACTGGGCCTTTGGGCTGCTTCCCATCCCTGTACGGGCTGTAGACAAGAATAAACTCAGTTTCCGCCGGCTTAATATCCGTTCGATCTTCGCCGGACTCAAAAATTTTTAACGTATCTGGGCGAGTGGCAAAGCTGAAGCTACTGATTTCATATGCTGCCGAAGAACGTCCCGTTGCAGTCTCAATCTCTTTGCGTAAATCGGCAAACGTAGCAGATCTATCAAAGGCAAATTGCAGCTTTGTCTCGTACCCGAACATCGCTGGGCGTATGCTCTGATCGCATATTACATCACAAATATATCGAATCTCCGTGGTGTTTCTGGGCACCTGCGTCATCATACTCGTTAGATAAATCTTTCTCTGAAACGGAGACAATCCGTGAGTCACGGAAGACATAGATATCCACCATACCCATGTAAGACTTTGACTCTGGTGCGCCGTGTTGTCTACATCGGACGATAAACCAGCGGCCCCAGATTCTCGATATCGCCTGTTTAGCGCTACCCAAGATGTCAGGCGCGTATAACCAAGTAGCCCGTTCTGTGCTGTCAAAGAGAAGTACAGGTCGCCATCAGCTCCCATGTTGCTTCTGATAATTTGCAAGACTGTCTCAAACAGATCATCACCCTCGAGCTTGAGTAAGGTTGTTAGCGATTAAGCCACATAAAAATAAATTTCACACGGACGACCATAGCCTACCATCAAGTCGATGCCAATCTCCGGCTTGCCATAGAGAGTGACGTGTAGAGCCCATTTCTTCCAAAAACCCGTGCACACGTCCAATTCAACAACGTCATTGGCCTTAAGCGGCGGGTGTGCCTCCGCTAGCAGATCACCAAGGCGTTTTGGCCTTGGAGAAGGTATATGCTTCAGGTTCTTGATGTGTATCATATCGCCAGGCTGCAGACCCTCCTCTTCTGGTGCCTTTAGAACATTGAACTGCCGTGCACCCTCTGGCGCTCTGAAGGGTGATCGAGTAGTATGATTTTTCATAGAGGAAGCTGACATCTCCTGCACGTCGAAGCATGGAATGATCTGCAGCTGAAGCCCGCCGACTTCATCTCTGCCGGTAATTTGGAATTCGATCGAAGCTCCACCGACGGGCTCCGCTTCAGCTTTCTCGGTTGTGGGATCCCGCCGAGATATTCTGCTAAATAGAGACCTTTTGCCGCTCTGTGACGCGCCGCCCTTCTTCTCTGTCTCTCCTTGAGATTTTTGCCTCTGTGGAGGTGCCATGGCTGTTGCAACGAATTGCTTTACAATTCCTGGCCGGACAGCGATGCCGTCGAGCCACGGCTGTTTCGGGAGTACCAGGTAGTCTTGCCGTCCAGGCCCGTTGTTTTTACGAAGAATGCCGCCCATGTCACCTGTCATAGGTTCACCGGATACGCCGTTGACGCCACCAAGATAAGGGCGAATGGCAAATTTCTTCGACTGGGACGAAACATATTTAAAGTTGATCCACATGGCTTCAAATTCTACACGCCACGATTTCAGTCAGTAGAAGTCCGGACGCATGCCACTATTGAGGTCTCGGCAAATACGTACGGTATAGGGGCATAAACAGGCCGCCCTGGGCCACCATCGCTGGTGGCAGCCTGGCACTGAATGGAACAACATTGAACAACGGAAGGCGTCCGAGACCAGGTGGCAAGTCGTAGTTCTTGGCATCCTCCGGGATGCGGATTGTTCGCTGGAATGAGATCGCTAGCTGCGGGTCGCCTTTTCTGCCGACGCGGATGGATTTCGAGGACACGCGCGAAAAAGGGTTCGTTTTTTCAAACGCAGTTTTTTCGTCGAGTGTTGTCTCGAGCGGGTCGGGAAATACCTTACTGAAGAAGCTGGCAATTTTCTGCGAGCTGTTGATCTTCAGGCCCCTCGACAGGTCGTAACACGGCCGCCCGGCAGTGACCTGCACGGGAACTGTCGAAATATCGGCCCATAGTGGGTTGATAGCAGTTTTGTTCCCTCTGAGACTGAATTCACGGATGTTCTTGGTATCTATCATTGCAACATGAGTAACAGTATATCAATGTAGGAGTAGATAGGCGGACTTACCTGGCACAGAGTCCACCACTTCGTCGGCCAGTTCTGAAAATAGCATTTGAGAAGGCAGATGAAAAACATGAGAGAACGTCCGGTCGGTGTCATAATTTTCAGAGGTAAGCTTCCTCTGCAAGCCATGTATTTGAAGCGTGACAGTATCAAAAGGAAAAGTGGGTTCGACAGGCTGAGAGAATGTGTCTTCTTCTTCGTCTGATGATGCTATCGTGCCGGCAGAGCTTGAAGTTGGTGTTTGTACGATGTCGGTCATTCTGACAGCAAGTGTGGACGCATCAGACGAAAAGGTCGAAGCAGAAGCATTGGAAAGCTCAGTTAATGTTCGCTTCGGACTCTTCTGTTGGGGGATTAGATACTAGTCTCCAAAGACGCGCAACCTAAGAAATGACATACAGAAGCCGAAGACGGCTCAAGAATTCCCTCTGGAATGGCTGGCACAGCCGTTGGCACAATCTTGTCGGGATCTTGCATGACGGAGTGCAAAAAACCTGATGAGAGACCCACACGCAAGGTCAGTAAGGAGAAGACGCCCAGGATGCAAAGAAACTTGAGGAGTGGAGGAGCTGCGTACCTGAATCCGTCGCTGCGTCGGGTATGACCTCTCTGATTGCAGACTCAACCATCTTGTAGTTCTGGCTCTTCGCGCTGGCGAAGCGACAAATATTGCGATGGTGTGAATTCATTGGCAGGACTATTTCATTTGCGAGGTTAAGCACGGCAGAGTATTCAGGGACAATCTGCTTGTCGTAAGCGGTCATGAAATCCAAAGCTCTCCGCAAGAGGATGAGGAAGGAGACGTACCAACGTATTCAGTGGCCGCTCAGCCTGCTGCTCGATAAAAGACATAATCTTCAACTTTGTCGCGCGGTGAGTGAACTGCCTGGATATGTCATCCAGCATAGCAGCATCGCGCTTCAAATTACGGAGCAGGGATGTGCGGATGGTCTTGCCAAAGCTTGCCGCGTTCACCAAGTTGGAGAAAAGCAGAGACCATGGCACGAGCTCTGAACCTCTGTGTGGCGTACCCATGAAAAGGATGCCCTGCGTCGATTTGAGGATCTCGCCATAGTAGGTATCCATTTCGTGCGCCAGAATCAGTGCCTATGATAGTTAATGCCATGTACAATCGCAACAAATGAAGACATCACCGTGGCAAGTACCTTTTTAACGACTATTCCGCCAAGGCTGTGGGCGATAAATACAAGAGGGCGGTTCTTCGCCTAGATAAGCATCGTCAGTAAGCCATGGCATACACGCGGAGGAGGACGGCATGCAGACATACTCACCTCGGGGCTCGAACGGAGTCTCCTCAAGCAATTCAGGAGGTCTCTGGCGAAGTTCTCCACACCAGACTTGGATCTGTTGAAGGCCAATCCCGAGTCGTAGCCGTAAGTCATGATCCTCGCCTTCGGAAATGAATCCGGGAGGAAATCCTCCAGCCAAAACTTGCGCGAGGCCGGGTCGGTCCATGTTTTTTTCGCCGTTCCGTTCAAGCCATGAACCGCAACGATACTGTATCAGAGGTGAGCCAAGAAACTCCATCAAGCTGTGTCTGCATTCGGGTAGGAAATTGCTCGTACTCAACTTCCAATGCCAAAGGATCTATGTAGACTTCCGGCGTCGGATGGAGAACAAATAGGCCGTGAGGCTCAAGTTCGAAATCGTGGGGGTCGCTCGCCTCGGCTTCCGTCCAGCTGTCCGCGTAGTCATCATCGAACCTCTCTCCCGTTCCCCTCTATTGGAAAATTAGTGCCACTGAGCCGGAAGAGAGACAAAAACGCACCGATACTCACCGCTGCGCTGGATTCGCTAGAGTCGTCTGCACCTTGCTTTCCCCTGCGCACAATGTTTTTAACAAGTCCCTTCATATTGGTCAAGTCACAGCATGGGACAAATACGATCAAGAGACAAGAAGGCGCGAGAGATTTCTTGCATTTTTCTGTGAGGAGCGCTGGCAATTTTAACCTCGAAGTCAGTGGCGCCTAGGCTGCCCAGCTGGCAAGCTAACGTCTAAGCCCCAATGAAGTCTGCCTTGTCCACGCGCAATGTTCCCGTTTAGTGCTGAAGATGGTTTAGACACTTCGATAATTTGGCCTTGTGTTTTCCCTAACGACTATATTTTCTAATATCTCTTCTATTTAGAATTATATACTCTATATCCAGACTTTGATTCCTGTTCTTCAGTCTCCCGTGTCCGTTGCGCTACTGCGCTCTTCTGCAGCACCACACTCTGCACATAGATTATTAATTGCGCAGCGATTTTCCTGAAACTCGTAGTACACGGCTTCAATCTCCGTTAAGTACTGCCGCGATCCAAAATTCACCATATTTTACATTGCTTCAAACACCGGGTGTGCTAAACTCTGAATCTCAAAATTTCTCTAATATTCCGGTATACATACATATCAACACAATTTATTTGAGGGACTTTCCACCACTATTTCATACATCGCCTTTTCATTTCTCCGTCTAGGTATTTCTTGGCTGAAATCCGTCACTCAGCTCCAGTGCATCACACATATGTTTACCGGCCTCCTCATCGAACAGGTCAATCCACAAAAATGACTTCAGAACGTCCTTCATCTCTTTCCATGTACTTATCCCACATCGTTTGGCGTGTTTCTGTATTGCAGCCCTCAACCATGCTTCTGTGGATAAGTTGAAGATGGAGTTGGCCCCGGTCACCAGCAGCCAGAGCATCAGCTGCGAAGAGAAGGGAGATGCTATCGGCAAGGACGAGAATAAGGAATGTGACGCCAAAGATGAGAAAGTCCTATCATTTCTCAGCTCAAAAGTTAAAATGGCATGCTGATATGCAGCAGGGAAATGGCGATAGGTGTGCAGTTTAATGTCCTTCCATTGTAGAAAGATGTGATAGGAAAACGCTAAGAGGCCCATCCGCACAGCTTCGTCAATCGAGCCGGCTGAGAAGCGGCCGTCACCCATATGCAGCAGTCGATATATGACGGCAGTCATCGTGTCGTGGACAAGATCCTGGCGGACTAGCCGCTGCGTCTGCGCCCCGAGGTTGACCTGCCAGCAGAATCGCCACAGAACTCTCCACGCTGTCGCCAAGGTACTGTCCAAGTGTTGGACAAGCCCCATACTGGTCTTGTCGTCCCGGAAATCGTATGACACGGGGCCATTTGGAGGAGAAAGCAGCCTGGCTGGGTAGTCGTTGATCGGATCAGAAAAGGGATGGCCAGAGAAGAATACGGGGACTGTGCCATTGAGCAGCGCGATGCCGAGATCGCATCTATACGATATGGCACGAAAACCAGAGAAAGGTTAATCACGACTGGTTATGATGACATTGTGCATCGCGATTACTGGTAGTGGTTATCGACCTTACCTTAGCATCTCTATCCGGAGCCATTGACCTCTAAATGCGCCAAGCCCTCCTCGCAAGTGCACCATTTCACGAATACCCTCTATATGCTTCTTGGAAGCGTGGAAATCTCCAATAAAATGTGAGGCATCGGCTAGTTTGACTACCGCGCCGATTATTGAGTTAGATATCTTTTTGCCGTCGATATCGTCGTTTGCTGCGAGCCTCTCACGCAGCAGTCTAACACCTTTGTGAAAATGCAGCATCGCTGTTGGGCTCAGGCTCCCATTGGAATTGTCTTTGCCTTTGGGTTTTAGGACGCGATCAATGAATCCCTCCATAGCAAATGCTGTTATATGCATTGCAGCTGCGTCTTGCTGGATGATATGGAACCAGCCTTGGTTGTCTTCTTGGAACCCCGTTGTCACGATAAGAGGATAGATGACTCGCATCAATTCCATGGATACTGTTGTTGATGAGCTTCTCACCAAGAAGAACTGCGATAGAGAAAGCAAGTTGAAAGAAGCAGAAAATAAGTGGTTCATACCTTTCACCATGTTGAAAAGAACCAAAGGCTCCAGCTTGTCAGGCAATTCCATAATCGAAAAATCAGACCCCACGCGGCCCGCAACTAAAGTCTGATATGTTTTAATGGTTTCTTCCAACTGGACAGGTTCGGGGTGCCTTGGGCCAGTTATTGTCCCCCAGTGGCTAGCATCGTTTCGAAAGTCCAAGTCAGAGGTATCCTGACCATCACCTGGATCCCATTTCCGCTTCTTTCGCCCTCGTCTCGCATGGCTTCGGATGAACTTTCTTGTGGCCGGATCAACTTTATCAGCGTTTGATGATACAATAAATGGTATGAGCACAGGCGCTAGTGTAGGCAAAGTCGTCCCAGCCACAGGCCCAGAAGACCGGCTGGCATTGCCCATTCTCGTAAGCCTTCCCAGGAAAGTCTTAGCAGCGTCTAGTTGTATTCCTGTCTAGGTTAAAGCTTTGTCCAGAGAGCTTTGCAAGTAGAGGGTAGAACCCTTTTTTTTTTTTTTTGGAAGAAGTTATGCTCCAGTATAGTATCAATCCTCGGCGTCTTTTTCAATCATTGAGGAAACGCTACGCGGCGGAGGACGGAATATCCAGTTGTGAGCAAACTCCGGGTGCCAAGACTTTTTTGGATTCCGTTTTGGGAATAGCGGCCGAGCCAGTATCAGATGCTTGGAAGGCAAATTGTCAGCCCTCTGGGAACATAATGCTAGATGCTTCCAGATTTGCCAAGACATCTTCATTTGCTATTCTTGGAGTTGCTCCTATTAGCAAAGTTGTACCAGAGACGCGTGGCAGGCCGACATTTCTCATCTCAGCGGCGCATGTTTCTTCTATATAAATGACCGCGAGGCCTTTCTTTCTTAATCTTGCGGAGGAGACAAATTATTCGCATTTTCACTGCTTTATATTCACCTTCGAAGCCATTCTAAAATCGACAAACAATTTTTCCGTCAACAATGGCACGCGCGTTGAAGTCGGTTCTGATCACCGGTTGCTCTGCTGGTGGCATTGGTGACGCACTGGCCCAAGAGTTCCAGAGGCAGCGCTATTACGTGTTTGCGACTGTGCGAAATCCCGCAAAAATTGATCCTGCACTTTCCAGGGCACAGAATGTTTGTGTCCTTACTCTTGATGTATTATCCGATGCATCCATCGCCGCTGCAGTCCAAAGCGTCCGAGCCGAAACCGGTGGCCGGCTCGATGTCCTAGTTAACAACAGTGGCGGCGGATACATGATGCCAACCCTGGACGCATCCGTCGAAGAGGGAAAGAAGCTTTTTGATATCAACTTCTGGGCACCGCTGCGCATGCTGCAGGCTTTCGCCCCCTTGCTGATCGAAGCCAAGGGTTGCGTTGTGAATAACTCATCTGCCAACGCGTATATTCCTATGCCATTGATGAGTGAGCTGTACTTCATATCTTCACATCACACTCAGCTTTCCTTGTTATATTGACCTTGAATGTCGTATTAGGTATCTACGGCTCATCCAAGGCCGCCCTCTCCGTAGTGAGCCAGAGTTGTCGCCGCGAACTGCAGCCTTTCGGCGTCCGCACTGTCGATCTCGTCACCTGCGCAGTGAAGACGAAGTTCTTCGATAACAATGAGGCGACCGAATTGCCTGACAACTCGCTTTACGGAGGTGTTAGGGATTTTGTGCGCAATCTCAGCGACGGCCGGCTACAAGCCAAGGCTATTAGCGCGCGTCAGTATGCAACCAATGTTGTGCGCCAAATAGACGGCGGCGCGTCGGGCACTGTCTGGGCTGGCACCGATGCAGCAATCAGCCGATTCTGTCTGTGGATTATGCCTCAATCTATCATGGTAAGTTCTCTGGCTTCGTACGCATAACTCTTGCTCTCGTCTTCATAGAGTGTTCTTGGTCGTACGTCTAATTACTATTACAGGACATGGTTGTTGATAGTGTAATTCCTCTAGGAAGAGAGATGGCAAAGGCTGAGAAAAAGAAAATTGCTTAAAGAACGAAATTGGAGGGGTCAGAAAAAGCAGTCGACAGGGTTGAGCAATTTGATTGACAAGGTTGCAAGGTCTATTCGCACTAGAAACATGTACACTTTCTTCGGTATTTGCAGCATTTTCCTTTCTCATGCAATCAAGTAGCTAGATGAAACCCGGACGCTATCTGCCACGGTTGTATTTGTCGCAAATGGCAAGGGTAGCCATCTAGCAGTAGATTGCAAGTCTTTTAGTGTCCTTTTCTTTCGGCAGTTTCAAATCCTCTTAGATGGTGTACTTTGCAATTTCAAGCATCATCGCCAAGACACTTCATTTCAGCCTAGGCTTAACTTGGACAGGCAGATACAGCTTGATTGATTGTGATCTAGATGCCAAAGGATCCTCTTGACCGTTGCAGGTTACCAAGGCTTGGCATCTTATCAACGCATTCTGTATGGTGGTTGATTTTGCCCCGCCGCCACGTTGGAACTGAGCCTCCAAGAGGACGTTGCAACTGTGTTGTATAATTTAACAATTACTAAATAAGCAAACCTCAGCCCCGTGAACTTAAACCTCTCCATAGCGAATTTTGTGAATCTCTCAGCTTTCAAAGATTGGAAATTGGAAATTGGGCAATTTTCCACCGTCGTAATACTCCTGAAGTTGTGCAGGAACCTAATGTCCGTCTAGGTGCTGACGGCCACGAGCTAATATCATTGGTGATTGTGTGTTTAAATTTATTTTAACGAAACTTTCCAGACCGGTAACAGTCCGTTCTGTCTGACCCTGCAGGACTGTCATCCTGCGATACTACATTTATCTCGTCCGTAGCGCTCGTAACCATCCCGACTTCTATTCAACCTAATACTGTCAGTTGTCATTCATGTAGAGGTTCTTGCGAGCGTGACAGATTGAGCTTTCTCTTACTCGAAGAATAAGCTAGCTTTCTGCAAAGAGATTGGCATATCTCTGTTAGGTTTCACTACTAGTAGCTAGAAACAGGGTCTTCCTTTCCATCTGAAAATGCATCTCACTGTTACACTAGCCCCCACCACCCCTCTTTCAGCTGATTCTAGGCTGACTTGGTCCCACATCGCCGCGGGATTTCCAATAGCAAGGGAGCTACCAGGGTGAAGAGCGGGAGATCGTAAGGGATCGGTGAGAATATTGACAAGTCAGAAACGCTCATTGGAGGACGGCGAAGAGTTAAGCTTTCTGAGGTGCATTTGCAAGCAGAGTAGCTGCAGTCTCCACCAAACCAGCCCTAGCAACGAGCTGATATAAAGCCAATGATGTCTTGAAGCTAAGACATGTGCAGACCTACATGGGATTACCTGGTTTTGAACCCAAGCTAGTCGCCGAAGCAAGATAGAAAGAATCCGACCTAGATAATTCAAGCGGAATATGTGCTGGGAGAGAAGTAAATGAGAGCACTTAAAAGGCCACGGCCTCTGCCAGCTGCCAGCTTCCTGTCCTCGTGGCACGCACGCGTTGAAATTGAGAGAACACCCGAAGACAACTAAGCCAAGTTCGCTACCAAAATGACTGACTCTAGCAACGGTTTTACCATTTGTATGTGTAGTCTAGGATTACAGCTTCCTGTATCCTTAAGTCCGTTATTTTCTTCTGACGTTCTTAGACTATGAGCCTCATGGCTGCGACTGCGATGGCCGGTCATCGTACGACCGCGAGGCCATCCATGACGCCTGTGTGCAAGCCATGACGCTGGCTAGTGAGGGCAGACAGATTGGCCGCGACAAATACCCGCATGCGTACAATGGTGATTCGCCTTCTAATCTCAAGTCCCCGTGCCATCTAAGATCCCATAGTGTCTGACAATCCCCTCCAGATTACGAAAGGTTCAAATTCTCTCACGCCGAGAAGCCGTACTTTGAGTTTCCTATTATGAACAACGGCTCCGTCTACGACGGCGATGGCAGCCCAGGTGCCGACCGCATTGTAAGGCTGGATTTTTTTCGCCTTGGCCTCTATTCTCTTTTGTAGCT
Organism: Hawksworthiomyces lignivorus; assembly: GCA_002917075.1. NCBI lineage: Eukaryota > Fungi > Ascomycota > Sordariomycetes > Ophiostomatales > Ophiostomataceae > Hawksworthiomyces > Hawksworthiomyces lignivorus. The sequence continues at coordinate 987,675 of NTMA01000008.1, read as the reverse complement.
ACTGTAACTGACTGTTCAGGTCATCGGATCCGTTGCTTCTGACTACTCTTCTGCCGTCTACTGTGCTACCATTACGCACAACGGCACCAAAAACGACAAGTTTATCGAGTGCAAGATCACAAACAAGGCAGATTATGAGCGGACGCGAGCACCAGAGGGCCGGGACACGCTGGCACCAGAGGATGTTAAGCTGCCGTGGTATGAATACAATTAAGCAATATGATATGCAATCGTAGCTACCTAGTGTATGGAACATAATTTTCAGTAGTAAATTCAGCAGTTTGAATACAAGCTACAAACGCATTTTTTTAATTTTGAAGTAAACATATGTGAATTCAACATCACTTTGCTTTCAAATACTTGATGCTTTCATTCTATACTACATGCCCTGCTTCGTCATTGTTTTCAACAAACTATTTCTTACTCATGTGCTTGTCTTTGATCTCTCATTTCATATAGGCTACTTCTCATACGCCATTTTTGTCCTGTGTAAAGATGATTAACAACGATGATCATTAGCCAGGAGGGGGAAAAAATGTTAAACCATCAAGAAGATGGTGTCTTACCAATTGTCACTGCTAATTGGATAAAAGCTCCCAATCATCTGACGTCCTGGATCGTCTTTTAGGAATGTGACTTTACCAACCAGCCTTGAATTTTTGCTCGATTTCGCACCATGTTCGACAATTTCCTGGATTGCACCGAACAAATAAGGCTCCCGAGAATGCTTCTCGACATACGTGCGGACTCTAATGTTTCACAAGTCGATGAGCTTAAGGCTGTGATGCCTCAAGGGTATGAAGTATTGGATTCTATTGCACATACTTGGCAGCAGTAAATCTCTCACCATAGGGAATATCATGACTCGCATACCCACTGCTTGGGGTGAGAGCTGGCTCGCCGCTGTCGTCGAATTTCTTAAGAAAGCGTTTTAGGACGTACGGGCGGTAATCGGCTTCCGCGAGCCACCATTCAGAGTAGAGAAGTCTAGCGAGACCTTGAAGATTACGAATATCCCCAAAGTTGAATTGTCGTTGGATTTGCGACCGATCAAGAGACTCGCAGAACACATCAAAGTTCTGGTTTCGGTACTTCCACAATCGATTTTCATATGCTTATAGCGGCTTGTTAAATATGACACTCGGATTCTAGTTGAAAATTTCACTTACATGGACTCCGGCGACTGAGATCAATAGTATTGGTGCGCGTTGCTATGGCCGTGATGCTTCGGGGATTTGCATAAACTTGGCTCCCATCAAACGCAACACAGGCACAGTCGACATCGAACCCAGTCAATATCTCACTGATAGACTTGTATAACCTGAGAATGATCTATCATTTGAGTCTTGTTAGGAAGATTCATAGCATATAGACACATATATTTCGCGTCTTATTTACTTGAACATGTCTAAAAGGCCATCTTGGTGATATAAAAGTAATGGCATTTTCAGATCGTAGACACAAAGCATCTCCGAAATCTAAGCGTTGCTTCTTCCGCACAGAAGCCTCTATTTCAAGAATGCGTTGAATTGCTACGTCTTCGCTCTCAAGTCCGTAGAGGAATATATCGATGTCACTCGAACGTGCGATTGTTCTAAAAAAAGCACAAGTTAATACCTATCTTGGTTAATGAACATGGAATTAGCTTACTGATAATATGTCTCTGTTGATATTTCGACATCTTGATGGTATTTAATTCTAACATCCTTTCGAAACGAGAGTAGAGGGAGAAGCGCGGCAGACCCAGCGACGACAACATTGGACCAATCTAGTTTGTTTCTCATTTGGTAAACGTCATAAAATATGAAATCCAAGAGTTAAAATGCAGTCATCACGTACTAATATCTGCCAGAATACCTGCAGCCCGCATCATAAGGTTAGCGAGTACCGAGAATTTTACAATTTGAAAAATTGACTGACCATGTGTGAAGTGCTCGAAGTTTTTTGTAAACTGATACAGAGTTGGTGCAATAGCTGGATCACCGTCCTTTTCAAGGTTACCTTTTGGCCTCCTCATCAAATATTTCTGGTCATCTGTTATAAGACGGTCGATTGTCCTGATCTTGAGCAAGTTTTCCTGGCCAGCATAGATTGGAACGAGTCCTGCAACGCCATCAACTCCGCCATCATTCTTTGCGAATTTTCTCCGCAGCCAAGTCTCGTATTCAAGAAAATCCTTCACTAAATCGCGTGTTGAAGTATTGGGTTGGCTCGAAATATAAGAAAGAAATTGAGACGGAGGCACTGGGGTAGCGGGCGACGGTCCACTGCGCAGAGGAATATATTCCCTTATTTGCTCCAGTCTCCGAGCATCAACAATGTGAAATACCGGTGGTATTAGACCTTTGGACGAACTTGAAGATTCTTTTGAAGCCATTTGTGTAGTTTGTCCCGGGTGGCAGAGTTGGTTGACAGTTTGCAGCAAACCTAAGCTTCGACAAAGACGGCTAGTTTTAACTTAATTTGCGATGCCTTTACTCTGTTTCGATCATTTACTAATGTAATTCTTGTCAGAGTCAACTAAAAAGAAGTTTCAATAGGCTTCGTTTGACTATCTCGCTTTATCGACAACGGCCTGCTAATTTACCTATCAAACACGACAAGCTTTTCCAATATGTGACGCAAATGGATCTGTGTATACTAGACGCGGGTTTCGAGAAAGTGTTGAATTAAGCAAATCTTATTTGTGTGTTTGAAGCATGTCCATCAGCTTTGGGTTAACAAAAATAGTCTTACTTTTTCTGTTGTCGATCGCGCACGTCATAAATTGGAAATCCATTGGTGATCCATTTCCTAAATTAGTCTTTCAGCTCTCACCAGCCATGAATATTTTCTTATGATTTATGACACCCATGTCGATATTTTCCTGAACTAGTTCATTCAGCTGCTGCCTGCCGGGAGACTAGCATAAGGCCTATCCTATTAAGTTTGATCTTTGTTATCTAGCGTCCCTGTTTTGAGAGTTGGGCATCAACAGCTTCTTGCACAAGAAAACTTCATTTTCTCCACTACAGCAAAGTGTTATTAGGAATGGGTTCTTTATGCCATATAACTCTAGCTCGCTTCATTTTCGATTTGATATTTGCTTTAGTCTATGTAGTATTGACAGATTCAGAACAGAGAAGCTTCACAAATGTATCTACTAGGCGACGTTGCCGAGGATGCTACTCGTCCGAATTTGAGCCTTCATATGCAGCTATGCAGTGCTTGCGAAGAGCTGGATCTAGAGGATCTGTTTCGTGGCGAAAGAAATGAAAGACGTATGGGATCTCTCTCTAACTTCAACCACAGTCTCTGCCCGTTCTGTGATCTCATTTCACAGGCTATCTCCCATTCTTGGGGGGATACATGGAATTCTGCCAGACTTTGCTCGGAAACAAGCCCTCCACCTAAACTCTTTATCCAGAGTCGAAGTCCGCTGTCTGTTAAAGAGGATGGCTATACTGAATACCCTCAGCCTCGCCTCCTTCTAGCGACTGACCTAGAGCCTCCAAATTTTCATCGTAACCGTGCACCGCTGAGAGAGATCGATCGTGTCAAGGACCGTTTTATATTCGCAGAAATTGAGTCTTTGCCAACTGCCTCGACACCCACTTTTCCAAGCGAGACTGTTTTCCTCTCACGGCGTGACGTTGGAGAGAGAGCGAATATTTCATTAGTGAAAACCTGGCTTAAAGAGTGTAAAACGCACCGTCATTCAAAGGCCGCTGACCAAGGCGATTGCAGCCTCTTTGAGCCAGAATATCCTTTCCGGCTTATTGATGTGATAGATGGGTGCTTGGTGCAGAAATTCAAAAAATGCGACTATGTGGCCTTGTCTTATGTCTGGGGCAGCATTCCCACAATACTTTTCCCAGGCAATGATTCTAGAATAACCCCGGTCCTTCTCACAGTTCGAGATAATGTCGATGACCTCGAAATTCCTGGGGCTCTGTCAAGTCCGCAACAATCTCACCTCCTGAGCGGGAAAATTCCCCGTACCGTCCGTGACGCCATGGAACTGGCTCGGAAGATTGGAATCAGGCACCTTTGGGTAGACACGCTATATATCATCCAAGATGATTTGGAAGATAAATCAAGACTCATCGGAAGAATGGATGAGGTCTACGACAACGCTGCGTTAACCATTATTGCCGCTGCCGGACACGATGCCGATGCTGGACTAAATGGAATTAGTCCACGTACTGGTTACCCACTCCAACCCGTCAAGATAACAAATCGAGTAGACGACACACAGCTGAGTCTCTCGCTTTGTCCGCCGTCACTTGGTGAACGGGTGCGGTGCTCGACATGGAATACTAGGGGATGGACGTTTCAAGAAGGATGCTTGTCCCAGAGGTGCCTTTACTTCACAGCCGAAGAAACATTTTTTAATTGTCCTGAAGTTCAATGGAGGGAAGCCTATGATTGCATATACGAAAAACGCAGAGGCTTAGACGTCCAAGTCCGAACAGGGCCACCGTGGTGGAGTTCGAAACTCAGAAAGGACCCTGATCCGACACCATACCACTACCTTGGAGGAGAAAATAAGCGATTAGATATTCACGATTACCAGACAGCGGTTCAAGACTATAGCAGAAAAAATCTTACATTTACACAAGATGTATTGCACGCGTTCGGAGGTATCTTTAACCGCTTTGATCGCGCTGGAAATGTCCCGTCTCAGAATATTCAACAAACACAAGGCATCCCAAGCCATCTCTTGTTTCAGGCTATTCTTTGGTTTCCATCAGATGGCTCTCGGAAACGTGTTTGCACACCTGTCCAGTCAGGAGCTGCAGTTGAACGGTTCTCCTCATGGTCATGGTGCGCTTTCTCAGCTTGAAACTATCATATTTTGTGTATCAAGTTGCTAATCTATTGATTTCAGGGTTTCATGGGTTGGACCGGTCGAATTTGTGTTTGCTGATAGCCTTTGGCTCTCTAGAAATATTTCACAAGCTCCAATTAAACGTGTACCCATATACGTGCTCATACCTTACTGGAATTACGGAGAATCAAACCAAAACTTCTGGAGCCAAGACATTTGGAATACCTCGCAAAATATTGGGGACAATGATGGGAAGCAAAAATCAGACCAGCTCCATCGTGCAAAGGACTACTTGAGCCATCGTACCGGCATCGATATCGATCTAATACTAGAACGTTCCAGGTGCCAGGTACCGCCAAATCTCCTCAGCGGGGAACTTTGCTTTCATGGGCCATATCTGCCGCTCAGCGAGTTTTCTCTCCAATATACAAGCAGCCAACGTATTGCAGATTTGCAAGTGTCCTCTCACCATGGACAATTTCGCTTCGACGGTGAAGCTAGCTTAGTAGATGAGCTTGTTGCTATAGTTGCAGCTGATACAATCACTAAGCCGCCTGACACTCAAACAATTCTGTTAGGCCTCGCCACACGAGATAGCATTTCAAGCCGGGTTGGTATTGGTTTCATCTACTATTCCAAGAAGCCTAACTCATTTAAACCAAAATGGCAGTACAAGTACTTTAGAGTAAAATAACGTTTCATTCCAGGGGATTTTCTTATTCGGCAATATGACAATGGAGATAAGAAAGTGCGCAGCTAGTTATCAGCTCAACCAATTTCTAAATAATATTCACCTGTATATGCAGACAGTTTATGATAATTTGAATCAATTATTACTTAATCTTAGCATTTTTCGACTAACCAAAGCTCATAAGAGAGGCTATAGCCCACACCGGCTTTTTAGAATCCGCCTGTTGAACGCAGATTCGCACAGAAAAAGAAATTATTTCATCTACTAGTGATTCCTGACCTTGCCTCGAGATGCATCATAAGTTCCCTTGGTCGTGTTGTAGTTCAAGTTTTCTTCTCGAGTCAGACTGCTGTTGAAGCCTCATATTATAATTTCAAGGAGATAAGCTGTAAATATAAGGATAATATCAGAGATTGGCGTGGCTGCTCAAGGACCATTCCTCCATTGTAGCCTCAGATGATAAAGTGACTGGATGTTCTGTGCCTAGCTTTTGCCGACAAAGCAAGGCACAATCCTCCATTAACGCTAAAGCATCTGCAGAGCGGCCTTGGCAATTCCAGACAATGGCAAGACTGCTCATGCTTCTCAGCGTTGAGGGATGCTCCGTACCAAGTTTCGTCTTGCGAGTCTCCATTACATGCATTCCTAGCACGTCGGCTTCCTTAAACCGTCCCTGAGACGCGTAAGTTGTTACAAGGTTATTCATGCTTGTTAATGTAGATGGATGGTCTGCTCCCAGCGTTTCCTTGCAAGATTTTGTCACTTGAGTAAAAAGCTTCTCAGCCTCTTCCCACCGTTCTTGACCCAGATATATCGAAGCAAGATTGTTCTTGCTCATCAATGTGTCAGGATGGTCTCTCCCTAGCGTTAACTGATAAGCCCCCATCGTATGAGTGAGTATCTTCTCAGCCTCTTGTAATCGTCCCTGGTCCCTATAGACCACCGCAAGAGCATTCATGCTATCTAGTGTGTCGGGATGGTATCTTCCAAACAGAGCTTGAAGATATGTCACTACTTGCACAAACAAGTCTTCAGCCTCTTTCCATCGACCTTGATACAGGTATGCCGACGCAAGGTTATATCTGCTTCTTTGGATATCAAGGTGGTTTGCTCCTAACTGTGCAGCATAAACATCCAGCACATGTGTCAGCAACTTCTCGGCCTCCTTCCATCGGCCCTGACTGAGATACGTTGTAGCGAGATAATTTATGTTTCGTAGAGCATAAAGACGACCTGCTTCGAGTGGTGTTCCGCAAATCTCCGTCACCTGCATTTTCAGTTTCTCAGCCTCCTCCCGGTAGCCCTGATCAGAAAGTACGACAGCAAGAGATAGTGTACAGTCTATAGCTAGAGGGTCGTCTCTCTCCAGGTTCTCTATGCAAGTCTTCTGGGCCGTTCTCGCTAGTCGCTGTGCAACAGCTAGTCTTCCTTGTAATTTGGCATACCAACACCCATTGCATAGCAGAGTGGCCCAATCTTTCATCTTCTTTTTATCAGGCTCGTAATCGGCTGCCAGTTGAACATGCGCAAAAAGATCTTCACATACTGCCCAATTTTCGTATTTCCTGGTCGGAAATAATGCCACCATCCGATCTATATACTGGTATTTGAACTTGTCCTGTTTCCCACGCGCCTTCAGCCACCTTCTCGTGCACAGCTGCACTAGCCTGTGCATTTCAAATGAGTTACCTCCGTCTGCTATATTAATGAGATGGTAATCCCTGAGTATAGTCACGTCGGCTTCAAATTCGCTGTCCGCAGTAGCAATCTCGCCATCTGGTCCTACGCCCACGTTCAAGCCGCTTTTAGTCGCATAATCCGTAACCGTGTCGAGGCTGCCAGGTTGTCTCCCACTCTTGGTAGATCCAAAAGACTGAAGAATCCACTCAGGGATTCCTTGTGTATCGAAAAAGCTCATCAGCGATAAAAGGTCTGCCGCAGAATGTCGTTCGGATCGTATGTAATCGAATGATATCTGCCAGGTCGAAAAGATTGCGTTTGACATTTCGCGGTCTCGGCAGGTAGCGTCAGTATCATACCCCAAAATCCTTGCTCTTTTAGCCTCGTTCGCGCGAAGGTTGTGAAGATACATTTCGACGGAGCTTCGTGGCGTCCTTGCCTTTATATACGCCGCAGCCTGGCTGATAGCTAGCGGAAGATGGTCAAGCGCCCTAACCAGCTCCATTGCCATATCTCGACGCGGAGTCGACCCCAGCTTCTTCTCCAGGAGCGTCACAGAATCCACCGAAGACATTGGCCTGATGTCTAAAATGCAATTGCGATGTCCAGCCAGCTTGAGAGCCAGGTCTCTGTTGCGCGTCGTGATGACTATGGTTCCGTTCGAGCTCTGTGGCAGATACGTTGCAAATGGTTGCTGGTCACCGTCACCATCATAGACAACGCCGCAGTCGTCGGCGTTGTCGAGAACCATCATCCATCTACCGTTTCGCTCATCGGATAGCCAGTCGTGCACAAGATGCATTATGTCAGCTTTTGGGTCGTCTTGTCCGTCCAACTTGACGATATCGGCAATCCTCTTGAAGCCTTGTTCAACGCGCACCTGGGAGCCTGCACAGACCCAGAATACCCAGGTAGTGCTCGACTCGGCAATGGTATGAGCATATTCGATGGCGAGCTGCGACTTGCCAACGCCGCCCAAGCCTACGAGTGCAACTCGGCCACCTGGCTCGGAGCATAGCTGATGAATCTGATCGAGGATTTCCCTACCATTAACAAAGTCGGGCTCACGAGAAAAAGGAATCCACGCAAATGGTTGGAGTGGCAATTCTAGTTGTTTTAGAAATATTAGTTAGGTCTGCTTTAGCCGTATGTGAGGATCGTTAAGAGGGTCTTTTAGAAATAGGTGTAAAAGTTACTTTTTTCGACTTCTTTCAGGAGTCGTTTCATAGCATTCTCTTTCCCCTCGCCGTATATGGGCAGTAGGAAAACATCAAAGATACCAAGTAGTGCGTAGGCCGTGTCTTCTTCACGCGTTGTTTCTCGACCTTGCGTCCATTCCATGCGCTCATCCACAGTGAAAATCGATAGATCTTGATCAATCTGTAGAGCCTCAGCTGGAATCGTGGTTATCTCACAGATATATTTCTCTAGAGACAGTTTGTTTCCGAGATACTGGCCTTCTTTCGAAAAGAATTCAACCGATTTCGGAGCAATGAGTTCTTGAAGTGTCCAGCCACGCTTAAACCATCTACATTTACGGAAGGACACTTTCCAACGCAGTGGATCAGATGCTTCGCTCTCGGAAGACACAGACATGTCAGCTAGGTAAACGTAGCAGGCGGCCGCATTGCGATACCAACTAAACATGGAATTAATAGATTCCTGGAGCTCTGCAGTGTTTGATTTGTCGATGCAGCACGAGTCCACCCAGAAGTATTGGAAGCCGTCGCGCCAAGCCTGCTCGGCGCAAAACGAAATCTTATTGTATCCTGCTTTCCCCTTTGCCTTCTTTTCTACATCGTCAGCCAAGTCCTTGAAAGTCACTTCATCCTCGCCCCATGTGTGCGAGAGTATGGCGTAAGGAGGAACATTTCCCAAAGGAAATTCTCTCAGGCTGATCTCGCCGTTATCGTCACTTTGTAGAAGGCGCATTTCTGTAGGTGCGTGCGGGCTTTAGTATGGTAAACAATAACAATTATGTTTTTTTTTTCCCGAAAAAGAGATATGTTTGCTGTCTTTCTGTCTGCTGGTGAGTTATGACTATGAACAGAGCAGTATTGCGAAGGGTAGCGGAAGGCTGGAAACTTCGATTAAAAAAAGAAAGGCTTGATGAAATGAAATAAGGCACACACCGATTGCATACCACACCTAGCAGCTGACCATGCGGACCACTTCGTATATTAAACAACATGGAATCGCAGCTGGTATGACGAGCATGTGGCAAGGCGCTGGCGCCAATTTTTATAGCTCCAGGCTGACAGACTGATAAAGTGCTATGATTGGTTTCCTAGGGTGGCGGAGGCCACAAAACTAGAAGACGCGCAGCCTTACCATTAATTGTAGGACTGATCTGTCCAGACCGCAGCGTCTCGCCTTCAAGCCTCAAATATGGACATTTATGTTTGGATACTGCCTAGGCAGTCAAATAAACTGCTTCATTATGCCGGCTGGCAACTGCTGTTTAGGAAATGCAAGAGGCCTTGGTGTTTGTGTTTTGCCTCTAAGAAACCAGACTGATGAGGTGAAAAAATAGCAAAGAAAGAAGAAGAATATGAAGAAGGAAAAAAAAAAAAAAAAAAAGCCACTTATCTCAAATTTTAAGAGGGATTTATTTGCTGACTGCGACCATAGATTTTGCTTCTCGCAGGACTGATAAAATGGTTCTTTTGTTTTGCATATTTATTATGCTTAGAGTTAAGTGCACGTGTGTACATACAGATGTATTCCCGACTTTAGTTTCTCATTTGCCTTGGTAAAGTTTTTTAATTCCGGCTTCCATCTCTGATGATGCTCGCCAGGTCGTGAGGTCCGTAGTTTTGCTTTCGCCAGCTAGCCTCTGCCAATGTATGCGATCCAAGACTGCAGTAACGTCTTGACCACGCAGCGATGAGGGCAGAATTCGCCAGATAACTATGCCTGTTCTTGGCACTCTTGAAGAGGCGCCGCGCTGGAAACTGCAGAGAATATCCTGCGATTGCCAAGCGCGTCGATTGCAGCAAGCAGTGGATCGTGTCTAAATATGGCAGAGGCACTCGTCAAGATACATATCAGCCACCTGCCATGCGAACTGTCACGACTACTGTATCTGCGCTCCTCAGCACGAGCCGGCTCCAGCACTCATGAAGGCAAGAAGAGTCGGCACGAAGATGGTATCGTCCATTTCACAGGGCACTATAAACTGGCAAGTGCCTGCATAGCCAATTTTAGTAAGAGGCCTGGCTGTTTGATTTGTTCACAACTTATTAATACAGGGTCGCTGCTGGCTACTTCATATCCACATTAGAAAAACCTTGACGTATGCAGGGCCCAAAGCGAATTGGGCGCGCGTCGGGTCTCATTTAGTCTCAACAACTGTAAGACTCAGCTAGGAATCCACAGCGTTCTTCTGCAGTTCCTTCGGTATATCAGATTCGTTCTTATGGTGTCCTCCGGGCGGGAAGGTTCTGTCTCCATGGCTCAAGATTAGGCAGCGAAAAACCACTGCAGACTTCCAATGTAGGCGAATGGTTCGTACTATGATCACAAAATCTCCAAAGTCATCTCTAACAATATTTCAGGAGCTTGCTGAAGCTGCCACACAATACGCTTGCTGCACTGATTATGGACATAGCAAACATTACTTGGCTTCTCGCTGGAATCTAAGAAATTGCCAGCACAACAAGGTGAGTACGTTTGTTAACACAGGTGGAACACAGGTGGAACACAGGTGGCTCAGCTGAGCACGACCAATCCACAGTAGGTGCATCTGACGTGGCACTCGAAATCGCGCCTGCTTTCAAAGGACAATTGGTTCAGCAGCTGTGCTGTTGAGTCGCCGTGCAGGGCCTCCCAAAGATCCGCTTGCAGCAGGGGCCTAGGCAGCTCTTCTCCTTGCAGAAGATTGTAGAAGATGCTGTTATTGAAAGAGTATTGATGATTCACATGGTGTTGGATCAAAATAGAGGATGCACATCCGCTGCTCCATGTCTTTATTGATCTCTGCTCTTAAGATAAAGGTAGTTCTCATCACAAATAGATTGGCAATTAATATTTTCGCTTTCTCGAAATATCTAATTCTAGCATTGATAGTCTCCATTAGTGCGCTCGCAGCTTGAATTTCGCTACCGATTCTCTCCAACTCCTTTCGTCTTCACATCACCATATTCGAGCTATCTTGACAAACACGTGCGCGTCGTCGTTGACACACATATTAGACAAATTGCATTTATTAGGCTCCGAGATTATTAGAGTCAAAATCTAAGATCGTGCAAGTATTATTCTGATTGCACGAATCGCGTGCCTTGGAGTAAATACGCAAACAAAAGAAGACGCGTAATGTAAAACTCGCCAGTAGCTATGGGTTTTGCAGAAGCCTCCAATTGTAAATTCACGTGATTTTTTTCTTTTAAAAAATAGTTATTAGTTAGATTATGTTTCAATTTCATACTATCTTATCGCTATCGTCACGTGAATATTGTTTTTTAGTAGGGTTTGCACTTTTTGCCCACGAATTTGGTGCGGAAAAAAGTTTTGTGGTGGGGGAGCCGCCAAAAAAAATTGCTGCACTTAGGGGATTATTTTATTTTTTATTTTTGTTGAGATCATCACCACATTCTTTGCGACCACTCTTTGCGTGCTGCAACATTCTATACCCCAGTTCCTCACACACTTAACCGACGCAATGGCAAAGCTTTCGTAAGTTTCACTACTCTGTTTAATCCGTCTTCTGTCAATTGTGCCGGGCTGCCTTTGGTTTGGAGGGCACGAGAGAAGAAAATTGGAATCCGCAAAGGAAACACAAGGGAAGACGACGGACGTACGAAACGACCGATGCAAGCAGAACCGAAATGAGAAGACAACCACGCGAAATCGGAAAAGAAGCGAGCGATACAGAAGGACTAGATGGAACGACGTCATGGTTCTAGCAGCAGAAAACCCGGCTCGGATGCCTTCGACTCGTGGTGATGATTTCTCAATTCTCAGACGAGCGACTGAATACTGGACAAGCAACCTCTGCCGATCCGGACTATGCAAGAAAAATTCCGATAGTGGTTTCGGACGGCGCAGTTTCTGGTGCTGGTTCCGAGAAAAATCGCTTCGCAGTTTGGGCAGTCCAGAATTCGGGAGAGGCGGTAACTCGAAGAATTCCCAAATCGTCTTCAACACGAGACGTAGCACCGTGCCCATCATTCAACCAACTGAGAACCGGGAAGCTTGGCACAATTGAAGAGACAAAAAATTTGTTTGTTTTCCGGTACCCAGAAATGCTGACAATTTTTTTTTCAGTCGTGGTGCCCCCGGTGGCAAGCTCAAGATGACCCTGGGTCTTCCTGTGTACGTATTTTTTTCGAACCCATCCACACCCTTCTCCTTCCCCCCAAAATCTCCGAGCAAGAATAGCTGGCGGATCTGGAACCATTAGAACTAGAAAATCGAGAGAGAAACAGCCCGAGTGATTGCTAACAGCTAACCTGCGAACAGGGGTGCCATCATGAACTGCGCTGACAACTCCGGCGCTCGCAACCTGTACATCATCTCCGTCAAGGGTACTGGTGCCCGCCTGAACCGGCTGCCCGCGGGCGGTGTCGGCGACATGGTCATGGCCACCGTCAAGAAGGGCAAGCCTGAGCTGCGCAAGAAGGTGCACCCCGCCGTCATTGTGCGCCAGTCCAAGCCCTGGAAGCGCACCGACGGTGTCTTCCTGTACTTCGAGGACAACGCCGGCGTCATCGTCAACCCCAAGGGCGAGATGAAGGGCTCTGCCATCACCGGCCCCGTCGGCAAGGAGGCCGCTGAGCTGTGGCCCGTACGTCCACCCCCCCTCCCCCTTTTTTTTTTCCCCGCTGGGTTCGCCCTCTAGATCTAGTCTGCCTCTCTCGCATCTGTGCTCTCATACTAACGAGTCTCCCTACAGCGTATTGCCAGCAACTCTGGTGTCGTGATGTAAAGTGTTATGGCGAGGGGAGGCGATGTTTTCTATGTTCCTGATTGGTTTTTCGGGAGGGAAGGAGGACGACGGTTTTCTACTGTTTTGTTCATGGATGATTCATGGATGGCTCGACCACCGGCAAACAAAATACATGGAGTTCTTATTTTGCAAGAAATAAAAAAAAGAAGAAAATTTTCAAACCAAAAAAAGAGCGGACATAACGTGATGTACCCGGAACAACGACGCTGCGCCAACCTCCACTCGAAGAGACTTCGCCGACGACATCGATTCGCTGCCCATTTCGACTGCGATTCTTTGCAGCTTTGATTTCATGATGCCCGGGATTTAAGTGTGCGACTTTTGTTACGAAGCAATATACAGCTAATAAATGTTTTTTCTGTCAGCAACAGTGTTCGACAGAAGGCATCATTAGGCTTCAAGGGAATTAATGAGCAATAAAAATTAGCTATCGTCGGCTTTCGTATTTCTGCCTTGACCTGCGTTACATCCTAAAACAAACTACACAACATAAATCCCGTTTAGAATGCAGGCTCCCTTCTATTAGGAAATAAAAGATGTGCAGTGGAAAATAATAATAAAAAATTAACAAAAACAAATTAGAAGTGCTTGTAAGATACCAGTATGCCCGTTTTTGAGATGCATCCAATGCCGAAAGAAAATACAGCGCAGAGAAGTAAAACAAAAAAGAAGAAGGGGGGGAAGGAAGAACTAAATCAACATGAAGCATAATCTTATCACCCCTTCACTGACCACTACCTCCATAAACCCTCGCATTCTCCATTGCTCCCGTTTCCTTTTCTCCTGCCCACAAATCCTCACTAGCCTCTCCTACGCTGTGCGTATTCTATAGTTGCCGCCCTCTCCTCAGTGCCTCGTGGCCGCAAACTCCAGACGGCGTACTACGCCTCCTGTCTGCTGCTGACGTAGAGCGGTGCGTCGTCCGGGTGTGGTGGTCTGCTGTGCATGCTGTGCATGCCGTGCATCTGGTAATCCATTGGACCGCCGCTCTGCATTGCATGGTGACCCGGATGGCCGGGATGACCCGGATGGCTTAGATGGCTTGGATGACCCGGATGACCGGGGTGTGGGCTCATCGAGAGGTGGTGCTGGGATGTGGCCGCCATCTGAGCAGCATTGGCAGCTGCTTGCTGCTGGTGATGGGCATTTGCAGCCTGGGCCTGGGCCGCGGCCTTCTTCGCGGCTAGAGTAGCCTTGCGCTTGGCCACAGCGGCCTGCATGGAGCCGTTGGCCCAACGAGCTAAAGGATCGAAGTTAGCATACGAATGAAGCGGAGACGAGCATGGCGTCTCTTCTGCCATCCTAGGGACTGAAATAACTTACTCTTCATTGAATGGCTCATCTTCTCGCTCTTGGTCATCTGGCGGTAGTCCTTGTCATCCTCCATAGTAGCCAGGCCCGCAGCGCCTCCACCTACACCGCCAGACATCTGGGGGTGGCCCGACGAAGCATGCTGGCTGTGTCCGCCACTACCCGATACCGACTGTTGGTGGTGGTGATGATGGTGGTGATGGTGCCCCTGTCCACGGGGCCCGCTGCCACCGACGGTGGGGCTTCCTGCCGTTGCGCCAGCGTTGGTGCTGCCCGGTGCACCACCACCAGAGCGCGATCCGCTCGGCATCATTTGCGTAAACGCATGCACACCAGCCGACGGCGCCACCGGCGCCGGCGTATAGTTCTTGATCTTGAATGTAGTGCGCTGGCGACCAGCAGATGGAGGATGGGGTGTAGGCGCAGGCGCAAGAGCAGGTCGCGGACCGCCAGGTGCGCCGGGCGGGGTAGGGGTACCGAACGGCGGAGGCTGGTGCTGGTGCTGCGGCATTGGCGGCTGGTAGTGGTTGACGCTGGTGGTGTACGGCGGTGGAACACCGTATGGCTGGTGGGGGTGGTTGTAATGCCGGTGGTGGGGTGGGTAGCCGGGATCGTATGGTGCGTTGCCGTCCAGCGGAGGCTGCCCGCTGATACCACCCATAGACATTGAATTTTGGTGGGTGCTACCAAAAGTTTTGCTGTTGGCACCCGAAGGCGTGGACGCGACAGAGTCGTCGTTGGTGTTGGCGGTGGTCCGCCGCCGCCGCCGCTTCTTCGCTGGAGGTGCATCGGCACCACCATCGTCTGCTTGTTCCTGTGCCTCGTCGTCATGGCCGCGGGCGAAGTGGCGACGGCGTCGGTTGGGCCGCAGCGAATAGTTTGAATCGGCGGTGCCCGCGGTGCCGTTCGAGGAGGATGAAGATGGGCGAGCATGCTCATCATCTCTGCCAGCATCTTCCTCGTCATCGTAGCCGTGAGAATAGAAGCTGCCGGCACTAATCTCGCCCAGGTGACCATTAGCTCCCTCCCGCTTGTTATTGCTAACAATAATCCGAGTACGCCTGTTTGCAGCAGAGCCACCGCTGCTGGCGGTGGCGCCTTGTTCTTCTTCCAGAGCCACCATGCTGTTGGGACGGCGTCCACGTCTCCGCTTCCGGCCGGGACCAGACTGCGGCGGGGTTGAAGATGGCTTCTCTTGCGAGGGTGGTAGCATGTTGTTGTTGCCTCCTTTGCGGTAGGGGGAGGCTGTCGGTGTTATTGCCTCTTGCGCAATGTCGTCTGCGGCCACAGACTCGGACAACTGGCTCCGGGGTACTCTGCCCCGACGGCCGCGCTTGGATGGTGTCTGGACGCCTTCCATCGAATGGGATGCGTCGAGGTCCTTGCTGGACGCACTTTCCTCTGCGGCAGCAGCCGCTGCTGCCGCTGCCGCAATCGAAGCCGCAGAGGGCCGGCCACGACGACCACGCGTGACTGTCGGTGGTGCTGTGGTTGGAGGAGGGGCTGCGGCGGGCGTCCCAGCTCGGCTGCCGTCTCGGCTGTCGTCGTCTAAAGCCTTGCGCCGCATGCGCGTGCGGCGACCAACAACGCCGCCTCCAGCTGCCACACCGACACCACCTACGCCACTGCCGCTGCCGTTGGCCAGATCTTCAGCTTCGGCCGCGTCGGCTGCCTTCTGGGTCAGCTTTGGCCGGTTGCGCAGGCGGGGGTTCTGCAGACCCTCGCGCTGAGCGACAGGGTCCTGGCGTCCGATCAAGGAGTCACGCGGGTCGTACTCGAAGAGATAGATCTGGGACATGAGCTTATCTTGCTGACGGGTGTACTTCTTTACAGGGTCGGTAATCGTCTCAGGGGCACGAATGCCCTTCACCACGAAGTCACGCTCGATGATATCAGTCTCGACATTGCCTCGCTTGAGGGCCATAGCTGTACGATTCTCAAAGGTGGCATCTTGCTGGCGGCGGCGGACCGCGTTCTCTTCGTCGTCGGTGATGCCCCTAAGAAACTTGTATTCATCTTGCCAGGCGACCAGCGATTCATTGATATGAGCCAGACAAGCGAAGAGATCATCAGTGCTGAGGTTCTTGTGATCTTTGAGGACGTCGACGAACTCTTTCGGGTCCCTGATCGCCTGGAACCGGTAGCGGGTCTTCCACATAGGCTTGTTGCCACTGTTTCCAGTGTTGCTTGTACCGCTGCCACCTCGGCTCACATTAGCGGTGGCACCAGTTGTGGCGTCATCTGCCTCTATTTCGGGAGTGGGCGTAGCAACAGCTGCAGGATGAGCATCGTTATTTCCAGAGGCTGTCGTTACAACAACGGTAGGCGTGGATATAGATGCTTCGCCGGGTGGTGGTGAAGTCATGGCACTGTCTATATCAGGGGTGGCAATCGCCGGCGTGCCAGAATCTGCCACACCGGACGCACCAGCCGCTGCCGCAGCCTCGGCTTCCAACTCCAGTTGGGTGTCCTGGGCGATCTTCTCTTGCAGCGCAGCCTCCAGGTCTGGTACAAGAGCTGGCGTTTCTCTTCCTTGCACAGCACCCTCGTCGGCAACTGTGGCAGAAACTGTTACTTGCTCGGGTTGCTCGACGACTTCTGTGTTCGGCGTTGATGAGGTTGCAGCCGGCGCATCGAACTGCTCAGGATAATAGATGACCTCAGATGTAAATGGGGTGAGGTGCTCCCACGCTGGAACTGACTGCTGCTTTTCCTTTTTCGCGGTTAAATTGGCTGCGATAGAGGCCTTGGCTGTCTTCTTCTCTTTTTCTTCTTTAGGTTTGGTATCGTGTGCTTCGAGCATAGTCATCTCTTTCTGCGCGACGGCAGAGGCGATACGGGTGCTCGTCCTGCGCGTCAATGGCCGATGTGGATGTGGCGACACCTCTTCTGCATCATTGTCTTCTGAAGCAGCCGTAATGGAGGGTGGTGCCTTGGGGGCCTCGATGCCATTAGTCGCGGCAGTCTCCTCTGCATTGCCATGGCCCTCATCAACTGGTGACTTGTCGTTTGACCCATCAGCAGCTGTTGCAACGACGGTAGAGCCATCGAACGGCGACGCATCGGGCGCATCCAAATCATGCTCTTGCTGCTCGGATTTAGGCCGGTCAACGTCTTGTCGCTGTACATCTTCGGTCTGCGTGGAACCAAGGACAGGCTTGTCTTCTGCAATATCCATCTTATCATCGTCAGCGGACGCCTGGTCCAGTGAGAGTTGGGGAACGGCATCCATCGGCGTAAGCATGGAGGATGCCGCTGCCTTGGCTTTGACGTTGGCATCGCTAGCGCGAGCTGCCATGTAGGTGGCAAAGCGCTCTTCGTCCGACTCAGATGATATGACGAAAACGCTGGGCGGCGACCGGTTCGGGCCATGCGGGATCCGCAGCATCAGTCTCTTGCGTGTCTTGCTGGGAGACTCAACGATTGAGGAGGACGTCGTCTTGGCTGTTTCTGGTGAGCTGTCCGTAGCCGCAGATGAGGGTGGCTTGGAGTCCAAGGTGACAGTAGCCCCGGAAAGGATAGACTGTCGGCGGGGACGTCCAACTTTGCCAGTCCGATGAGGAGTAGGACTGGCAGCAACAGGAACCGACGTGGGCCCTGACGACTTTGATGTCTTGGCAGTTGGAGACACCCCGTTTACAGCTGTAGCACCAGCATGCAGGGACTTGGCCATATTGTTCTGCAGCGACGCCGAAGAATGTGAGGCAGCATGGTCCGATGGCGTGGCACTGGTAGACGAGTCTTGCTCAGTGTCGCTCGCACTCATCGGGCTGCCAACCACCTCAATGGTGTCCTGGACGACGATGGTGTTGGAGGGGGATCCCTGCGTGGAGGGATGAGAAGATGAAGCTGCTGCAGCACCAGTAGGGGTTGGTGGTGGAAGCTGTTTTTCCGAGTTGGTAGCGACAGTAGGCCTGCGTAGCGGGGGACGACCACGGCCACGTGGCGCTGGCGGAGGAGCAGGCGCTGTCGCAGAGTCGGCGTTGGTCTGCCCAGCGGTGGTGTTGGCAGCAGTCGTAGCAGCACCAGAGTTGGCGGCGTTTGCAGCAGCGGAGTGGCTCACAAGACGAATCTTCTTGGCGGCCATGGTAGGCGGCGGCGAGCTTGTCTCGTCCCCTTGGAGACCATCGGTGTGAACCGACTTCCGCTTCCGGCCTCGCGTTGAGGTGCCGGCGACAAGAGGGGACACCGACTGATCAGCCACCGTACTTGGTGGGAAGTCGACGATGGTATCACCGTGCTCCATGTGGTTGTAGTCGATACGGGTACGTTTCCGTAAAGAGTGGCCACCTTTGGAGACGGCGTCGTCATCTGCGGCGCCCGTTGACGGGTTCACTGCAGCAGAGGCAGAATCGGTATCGTTTGCACGAGACCGCCTACGTGTGCTGACGCTGCGATGAGACGACATGGTGGGCGAGATGGGGGGCGATGCGGTGAAGGGGTTAGAGAAGACGGCAGCGGTGGTATGAGATGGGGTAGTCTGCGTTGAGATGATGTTGATTGAGGGCTTGGATGGCTTTCCCAATGATTGGGAACGAGACAGCGAAGCATTATTAGATTGAAAAGGATTAAGAGAATCGGATGAAGAAACGTTTTGAGTGTTGGTATTGTTGGCAAGGGCAGTAGATGAAGAAGTGGAGGAAGAAGGGGAGGCGTGACGAAGTGAGTTTCGGGGGCGACCTCGGGTGGGCTGGGGAGAAGAGGTCTGTTGTTGAGAGAGATGTAAAGATGGATGCGCAGTGGAAGTAGATGATGAAGAAGGAAAAGGGGCAGATGAAGTTGTAAGAGGAACAGGGTCAGCGGGAGCTGAGGCCAGGGAAGAAGAGGCTGACGCAGTAGACTGGCTCTGGCTGTAATGAACAACACGGTCAGCACCGGCCGCAGGCGACGCAGACGACTGGCTGCGAGATTGGCTGCGGCGCTGCGAAGCCAGCGGCGAGTGGGAAGCGTGAGAATATGAAGAGTGGGAAGGAGGATGAGAAGGGTGAGAAGGATGAGAAGAATGGGCAGAGTGTGTATGATGAGGTGAGTGAGAAGAATTGCTGCCACGCGAGCGGCTGCCACCTCGCGGCCGGTCCATCTTATGGGCGGAGATGAAAGGCAGCGACACAGGGCCAAAGGAGAGCCAAAAAAGCGATCAAAACAAAATTCGTGTTAGACAGAGCCACCGGCCACGGTTCATTTGAGGATGTAGCCGTGGCGTGGTGATGTTCTGGGCTGGCGACACTTTTTTGATAGCCGTGGCTGTTTGTGTGTAAGAGAGGTTAAAGTTAAACGCACAGCTGTTTTGCAGCAGTAGCAGGGCGAGAGCGAACGAGCGGACGGGACGGACAACCAGCCAACTAGGGGAAGGAGCGAAAAAAAAAATTAATACAGAAAAATAAGAAAAAGTGGGCCCTTGCTAATACTGCTTATATGCTTAACGTCTTAGAGTTGGCTGCTTTGCTTAGAGCCACGCATGCATAAGACGGGAAGCATCAGAAACGATGAGAAGGGAAAAAAGAATAAGATAGATAAGAGAAGTCAAAAAAGATGCCAAAGAGTCAAAGGAAGAGAAATATTCAAGGGACGATAGTGGCTTGATGAGGCAAAATCTGGTATGCCCATTTGTTTCCTTTAGTTTCTGAATTCCGAGCTTAGGCCGCGGTTGGACGTTATGGCGATGAGGAGACGCCCGAAAAGAAGCTCACAGTCAAACAATTCTCACTGTCTTCTTTTCTTTAATCGTACCCCTGATATTTTAAATCGTGAAGTTTTTTATTCGAGTAGTCTTGTTATCACAACAAGAATGCATCATTCTTCTTTCTTGTTCCATCATCAGGAATGACCTGCTACTACTAGGCTAATAAGTTTCCTGCTGAGAATGACCTTCAGACAGTGCGAAAACACAGTTTACTAAATATAATCAGCTAGCGAAATGCACAGTGCTTCAAGCCACATGCCAGCCACGATCCCCCTTTAACAGGACGCCAACATCAGTGCCAAGCCTGGTCTAGCGTAGGTGGCAGCCACTATAAGCAGCTCTTAGGCGGACGATTGAGTGGGGCAGCCGTCCCAGGTGGAGCATCGCCGTGACGACAAAGAGAGAGTGAGGGCAAGCGCGAGCCAGGTGCTGTGTGGCCAAGCTCCTTCCTCCAATCTCGTATCGTACAGCAGCCAACCAACCTCACTTCACACTGCTGCCTCTCACTACTATCACCTGACTTGAGGACGAGAGACGACTTCACTTCACTCCAGCGGTACGTATTATTATTTTATTGTCTTTCCTACAGAGCCGTTTCACTTCTCGTATTTGCTTGTGGCTTTGTTGTAAACGCCTCGTTTGCTTATGCATCGGCCATTCCTCTCTTCAGACGTTTCTCCCCCACGATGACTAGCAAGCGAGCAAAGAACGCCGCCACCGACGAGCTGGACGAGCTCTTCGAGGGCATCGGCGAGGAGAAGGCCACCGACAAGACCACTGAGAAGAAAAAGACCACCAAGGCCAAGTCCGCCGCCAGCAAGGGAGGTGCTACCGCCGACCCCGAAAAGGACATCCTCGCCGAGCTGGAGAATGAGCTCGAGGAGAAGCAACCCGTCTCGCGACCGCACACGCCGCGGGTTGGCATTGCCGGCGGTGCTGGCGGCATCAAGGGCTCGCCTGCACGAAAGACAGTTGCCGGGTCCTCGGATGCCGCTCTCCCACGCCGGTCCGGCGAGAGCTTCAAGTCTGCGTCGGCAGATGTGGAGAGAAAGAGCACAGAAGAAAAGGCCTATCCAGCGGCTGCCACTGCCGCTGCTCCTTCGTCTTCTTCTGCTTCTTCTGCAGCTGCCTCTGCATCTGCCGGCGGCAGTGGCGGCTGGTGGGGCGGTTTTCTGTCCACTGCCTCGGCCGCAATGAAGCAGGCAGAGGCTGCTGTTAAGGAGATCCAGCAGAACGAGGAAGCCAAGAAGTGGGCAGACCAGGTCCGCGGCAACTACTCTGCCCTGCGGGGATATGGTAGGGATAATTTTCTCTTTTTACGGCCTATTGGAAAGCAAATGGCTCCAATCAAAGTGCTTCCTGCTGACTTTATGCCTCTCTTACCTTTCCAGGTGATGAGCTCCGCCACCGTGCCATCCCTACGTTCACGACCATCCTGCATACCATCGCACCGCCTATTGCCTCGCACGAGCGCTTGCTCATCCACATCACGCACGACATGGTCGGCTACCCGTCGCTTGACCCGCTGGTCCACGGCGTCTTCGCCCGCGTCATGGCCCAGGTTGAGGGTGGCGACCTGCTCGTCATCCAGCGTGGCCAGGAGAACACGGCAGCCGTGCGCTCGCCGACGGCCGAGCGGCAGACCTTTTTCGGCGGCGGCCACCAGTCGGCCGCAGGCTGGCGCGACGGGCCCTGGTGGCGCGTCGTCGACAGCCCACGCGACCTGGGCGCCGTGTCAGGCCTGCAGGAGGGCACCAAGCTGTGCCGCGCGAGCGCCGAGGCGTACGCTCACGAATACTACGCGGCCCAGGGTGGCGGCCTGGAAGAGGCCCGCCGGCGTGCGGTTGAGCCCGTGTCCGAATCGAACCCCGTCCGCCGCTCCGACCTGTTCCTGGCCGTGCAGGCCATCTCCGTCCCCCAGGGGCCGCAGCTGTTCGCTGGCTCGGCCAAGCAGGCGGCTGACGAGGCGAAGGAAGACGGCGAGGAGGAGGACGACGCCGCGTCCGACGCCGACGCCGCCCTCGTCAGCTTTGGCGTCTACGTGCTCGACCCCGTCCACGAGATCATCTACCACACCGTCAGCCAGACCCTGCCGGCCAAGTGGCTGCGCTGGCTAGACACGCCCGCCACGCTGACGCCCGCCTCGAGCACCGGTGGCGCCAGCGACGAAGAGACCAACGCCGGCGAGCCCGGCGCCGCGCTGGCATCCTCGGCCGTGCCGGAGGAGATCCGCGATATCATTGAGAGCGGCGGTGTCGACCCCCGCGAGTGGGTCGCCGAGTGGCTCGAAGAGACGCTCACCCTGGCCGTCGGCGTCGTCGCCCAGCGCTACGTCGCCCGCCGCATGGGAGTCGGCGAGGGCGGCATCGGCAAGGGCAAGCGGCGCATGGATGCCGTCATCGAGGACGGCGGCGGCGAGGCGGCGCGGGCTGGATTGATCTGAGCAAGGGTCGTGCGAGATAATGTCGTCTACATGCAGAATACTGGAGTGATTCTTCCTCGTTCCTTTTCCTTGCTTTTGCTCTTTGCGGGTACCTGAGTGCTTTATATGTTACGGGCTGTTTCAAGGTTCTGCTTTATTGGCTTTACGCTGTTTCTTGCTTTTCCACTCTTCATAATGTCCCTCCCCGGCTTAGATACCTGTTGGATGTCATCCATAGTAATCAATGTGTCATTTAAGGAATACAACTACTTTGGTGTTAAACAAAACTTCTCAGCATGCCACGTGCACTGGCAGAGCCGAAGACGTAGTCTTTAAGAAAGGAGATTGAAGACCAGCAACGTTCAGAAAAAGTTAACATTTGCAGCACGAGGACGAGGGATCCGAAAAAGGACGAGAGGATGAAGTCTTGAGCAGAGGGGTCCACTTATGTGCGGATCTGATAAGATGGCATCGCATGAGGAAAGTCGGCGCGGAGATAAGATGCGGGATATTCGACCGGAAGCGAGTGGTGTTAGTCGGCAAATTTAGCCCCGGGTAAAATGACCCACCGAGAGCCTTTTGGTAGTGGCCTTCTTCTTGGCAGCCTGCTGGCCAGCTACAAGATGCAGCCTTAGCTGGCTTGTAGGCGGCACCCATAAGAAGCAGCCAAGTTGCTGCCCCCCCTTTTCTTCCCACCGTTCCGTAGATCGGGAACGAGCTGCATGCTCATCTCCGTCTTTTCAGCTGACTTCTTTACACAACTGCTCGAAGTTTTGTATTCTTCTAGTCCTATTTCTTTATTTTGTTTTTCTCAAGTTCTTTTCTCTATTCTTGATTCTTCGCGTCTTATTCAAAATTATTTGTCTCCTCAAAGCTTCACCTATTCTGTCTAGGCCTAATCTCAAAAAATGGGCGACAAACTACGCCTCGCCGCCCTCATCGCCGTTTACGTCCCCAGCCTCCTAGGCTCCGTTCTCGGGTCTAAGTTGCGTGCCTGGCTACACGCCTGGACTTACCGAGGCCCAACCGAGCACCCCAAGACCGTCGTCGTCGTGGGTGGTTCCTTCGCCGGTGTTCAGCTGGTCAAGCGCCTCTCTGAGACTTTACCGACCGGCTGGCAAGCCGTCCTGGTTGAGCGCAATTCACACTTCAATTTCAGCTTTCACTTCCCTCGCTACTCCGTCGTCCCCGGCTACGAGCGCTCAGCCTTCATCCCATACGAGCTGATCTTTGCGGGAGCCATTCGGCACGGCGTCGTCCGCTTGGTTCGCGGCGACGCCGTCACAGTTAGCTCTGACGCTGTCACGCTCGCCTCTAATGAGACTGTTCCTTACGACATCGTCGTCGTGGCCACGGGCTCCACCCAGCGCCCACCCGCCAAGCTGCTTGGCGCTGCTGCCGGCCGTGATGTTGCCTGCGCAGAGCTGCGAGAACTTCAGGACCGCATTCGCCGTGCACGCACTGTGGCCGTCGTGGGCGGTGGTGCCGTGGGCGTAGAGCTAGCTGCGGACATAAAAACGTTCGCGCAGGTGGCGGCAGACCGCCATAAAGCGGCGACCAAGAGCGGCGCCGCGGCAGACGGCAGCCCCGGCGACGAAGGCCCATCGGTTGTCGACAAGCAGGTCACTCTCGTCCACTCACGCAAGCACTTACTGAACCGATGGGGCCCACGGCTGCATGCGCACACAGCAGATGTTCTCGAAAAGATCGGCGTGGAGGTCATCCTTGAGCAGCGGCCCACTGTGATTTATGAGTCCGACGCACCAGATGCCGTCGTCGGTGGTCCAGGAACATTGCAGTTCGCAGAAGGACAAGAAAAGCATTATGATTGCGTGGTAAGTGTATTTTGGATGTTTTTTTTTTTCATCCTTTTCCTTTTTTATTATTTTACAACTCAATTTGCTTTATTACTTCATTATTTCTATTACTTTTTTAGATCCTATCTATCTTTTCTCCTTTTCTTTTTCCTTTATTGCATATTATTCTCTAAATCTCTAATATCAACTACCAGAAATTACTAACGCATCTTTCAAGCTGCTTTGCACTGGCCAAACACCCAATTCTGGGCTCCTCAAAGATCTTTTTCCTGGCGCCATTGATGCGGCGTCTGGAAATGAGATCCGCGTGGCGTCCACTTTGCAGGTAATTAGCGAAAACGACGACAAAGACATTCCTGCTTCTCCTGTTCCCCGCGTCTTCGCTTTTGGCGACGTCGCTCACACCGGCGGTGCCAAGATGGCGCGCGCCGCATACTTCCAAGCCGAGACGATAGTCAAGAACGTGCTGGCAACGATCGCTGGCCAGCCGCTCAAGGCGCTGTACAAGCCGAACTACATGGAGGCCAGCATCAAATTAACATTGGGAAAGGATCGTGGCGTGGTATACGTTGACCAAGGAGGCGGGAATTCGATTCTGCTGGCCTCGGGTGGCGAGAGAGAAGACATGCACCCGGCGCGGGCATGGACGTTCCTCGGAGTGAAGTACCGGGAGGAGTAGACCGCGATGTTTAATAGCCAATTGTTGCCTTATTATTTTTATTTGTCAAATATCTCTTTTACCGCAAGGATATGTCAGTATTCAACAAGTACGAAGTCACGATTAATTCAACATCTCGTTCTGTAGCGTCATTAAAATGAGATTCTGTATTGTGCCACACCCGCGTGAAGAAGGGAGAGGTATCAAAAAATTTCAAACCCAAATATCACAAGAATAGAGTTGGCCCCAAGTGCGCCGCAGACACTCTTAAACAGAAACGCCAGAGTTAATAAAAAATCACAAAAGGTCAGTGTGTTGTACAAAGCCCTCCGCCCGCCCCCAGTGCTGCCGCCCTCCTCCAAAAATCCAAAAACACCGCGCTGCAGATGTTCCCTCCTCCTTCCACCTTCGTCCCGCAAAAATCTAGTTATTGTTGATGCGGTCGTTGTACGGGAAGAACCAGTTGCCAAAGCCAAAATCCCCCTGTGGGTCCATGATCCAGTCATCTACCCAGGCGCCGTTGCCACCAGGCGGTCCTATGCCTGGGGGCTCCCCGGCGCCGCCGATGCCGCCGCTGATGCCGCTGAAGTTGCTGCTGCTTCCAGTGGCGCTGATGTCTGGCGTGGGCAGGTGGATGCCCGGGTCGACGTCAGCAGACGCGTCCAGGCCCGAGCCGGCGGGGGGTTGCGCCATGTCCAGGTCGGGGAACGGCAGCACGCCTCCGATGCCGCCGCCAATGTGCGGAGAAGAAGCTGCCGTGGTCGTCTGCGGCACGTTGTGGTGGTAGTGGCGCGGCGGCTTCAAGGACGCGCCGCCGGCGCCGCCGTTCTGGAGGGCCACCGGCGAGATGGTCAGCGGGTCGGAGCCGGCGCCGCCAGTCTTGCCACAGCTGCCGCCGCCGCTGCCGCTGCTGCCGCCGTTGCCCCCGCTGCCGTTGCCTGCGCCAACGCCCTGTCTGTCCTCGTCTCCGCCGTCGCCGTCTCCACCGTCACCGTCGCCGATCAGGTCGTCGGGCAGCGCAATGTTCTTGCGGGCGGCGAGGCCGCGCAGGGTGTCGATCATCTGCTCGGCGGCGGTCTGGGCGGCCTCGACAATGGTCTGGCGGACGGGGCGGCCCTCCATGAGGGCGTCGATCTGAGCCTGGGCGCCGCGGAAGAAGAGGTAGCCCTTGACGTTGGTCTCGCCGGCCTCGCGGATGCGGGCGTGGGCCAGCTCGGTGACGGCGACGATGGTGTCGTAGAGCTCGCGCTGCGACAGGGTCAGGTCGGCGCCCGGCACGTAGTCCTCGAGCAGCTGGTGCACCAGCTCGATGGTGGCGGTGCCCTTGAAGTCGACAATGGCGCACTTGATGAGCCCGCGGCCGACCAGCCACAGCCGCCGGCAGGGGTCGACGGCGGCCGGCACGGGGCGCCGGTGCTGGTACCGGCGGAAGGCCGAGTTGCCGCCGTCCAGCTCCTCGCCGCCGTCCAGCTGTTCCAGGCCCGCGCGGAAGTCGGCGGACGCCAGCGGCGGCGGGCGGAAGAAGGCCAGCAGGCGCACGACCGTCTCGATGCGCGCGCGCCGCGAGTAAAAGTACTGCACGTCGCCGGCGGCCTTGCGGGCAAAGGGCGAGTGCAGCGAGTGGTGGAAGCGGCGCGTCAGCAGCTCGTACAGGGCGATGCGCAGGCGCGCAAAGGCGGCCTGCTCCTGCGGCGGGAAGCGGCCGGACGCGGCGTCGCCGGGCGCGGCCGCCATCAGCGGCGCCGTCTTGAGCAGCGTCGCCGTGTAGCGGCACGCCTCCAGCAGGTCGCTGCTCAGCTGCAGGGCGCGGTCGTACGTGAGCCCCGTGCCCAGCCCGTTGAGGCTGCGGATGATCTGCAGGCGCACGGGCAGCGACCGGTACAGCAGCCGCTGGACGCTGGTGTGGGTAAAGACGGCGTCGGGATGGCCCGTCATGCTGGGCGGCCGGAACGTGATGCCCGCGGCCCCGTCCCCGCTCGCTCCCCCATTCCCGCCTCCTCCTCCGCCGCCGCTGCCTGCCCCTGTGCCCGGGTGAATGTCGAGCGTCGCTGGCGGGTCGTCGTCCCCGCCAAAGTCGTCGTCGTTGAGGTTCAGCGGCGGCCCGCAGTCGTAGTCGTCGGCGCTGATCAGCGGCGGCATGCCCTGGTCCAGGCTCGCCTGGATAACCAGCTCCAGCACGGTGGCCCACAGGCGGCGGCGCAGCTCGGCCTGCGCAAACGTCAGCGACTTGAAGTTGGACGGGTCGCGGTTCAGGCCCATAATGATGGCCGAGTGCAGCAGCGCGCCCGCCGGCAGCCAGGAGATGTCGTCACCGGTCTCGAGCGCCGTGGTCTGGCGGGCGATGGAGACGAGGCAGAAGATCTGCATCATGTCGAGGTTGAGCCGGTGCTTGTTCAGCGTCATGCAGTAGGCGACGTCCATCTTGCGGAGGGCGCGAGCGGCGGCGACGCGGAGGTAGTCGTGGAGGGAGGTGTCGGGCTCCGTGCCAGGGCTGTTTGGAGTGGTGGGGATGCTCGCTGCGCTCCGGTTGTCAGACCGGTTTCTGAGGTTGTCCTCGGGGGGGTCGTAGAAGCAGCTGCCGAGCGCAAGCACCAGCACCAGCTTCACCTGGAAGACGTCGCCCGGCGCGTCTCGGTCGTGCTGGGGTGCGCCGCCGCCGCTGCTGCGGGGTGCCACCCCGCCATTCGCCTCTACTTCGTCCATAAATTGTCGGTACTCCTTGCGAAAAGTGGGCATGTGCAGGACGCGGAAGACGGGCTCGAAGACATTAAAGTACAGGTCCAGCAGGCGGTCGGCTTCGGCACGCGGCGGCGGTGTGAACCAGTCGGGATCGCCCTCGCGGGCAGGGGCGTTTATGCGCTGTCGCTCGTCTTCTTTAATCGCGCGCGCGATTCGTTTGCACTTGCGCATCGCCTTGAAGAGGGGAGAGCTACCGACGAAGTGGACGAGGTGCGTCATGCTGTGGATGTCTTTGAACTGCGATTTGTCAGCGCATCTCTCTCCGTCGCCAAAGCTGCAGCAGGGGGGCAGAAGGGCAACTGGAATCATCATACCTCATCCATGTTGTGCATCCAGTGCGTCCGCCCAAAGAACCGCGTCTTGGCCAGCCGGCCGCCAAACCGCTGCGACCGCTCGCCCATAACCGACACGCCGGGGTGCGAGTCGTCGCCTGCCTGTCCGTCGTCTGCCAAGGGAGAGGTCGCACGGGAGTTGATCGTCCGAGGCTCGCCGCTGCCTGCGCCGCTCCCCGGGCCCGTGCCGGAAGCTGTCGTCGCCGTTGCTGTTGGAGTCGGGAGAGGAAGGCTTCGCTGCGAGCTGGGGCTGGTAGCGGTGGCTTTGCGAACGGGCCGGCCATAAGGCGGGGGGACGGCGCCCGTTACGTAGACGCATTCGACATTGTGCAGTGCGCATTGTCCGCACGGCGACTTGCGGTCGCAGGCGATCTTGCGCCGTCGACACTCGGCGCATACCACAGCTGGGCGTCGGCGTTTACGTGGCGGTCGCGGTGCGGGGGGAACGATGATATCGGCCATTACATCGGTCGCGTATCGATTTCCGTGGCGGTGCGAATCAATTTGATATAGGGATGCGACTGTCGAGGTCGCATTTGCTTCGCCGTCGTGACTCGGATTGAGGATCAGAAGGCCCAAGACATGGAGCTGTCTAGCCAACTTCTAAGGCTCTGGTCGCGCCCTTTCGGTGATCGGAGAAGAAAATTGTAAGACAAGTCGGAGTCGGCGTTTCTTTCTCATAAGCTCTTTGTTATCTGATGATCTGATAAGAATCCGACCCACTTCTCATATGGACGGCGGCTCATGGTTCGCCAGCCTCCTCAGCGATATCCACACTCAGCCAAAAGGGGGTCAGGGTCGTTTTCCGCGCACGTAAAGCCCGAGCACCGATGGCGGAGATGCCTGATTTCTGCTTCGGGAGGATGAGATTTATGCTGAGTTAATGCCGACCCCCGAGCAACGCCACAGAGAACAGAGGTATCTTACATAGTTAACAAGATTGGGGCTCACCACCGTCTCGGATGCTGTCCTCGGACTACGAGGAGTTTGACGGGACCGGTTGTCTTCCGTCATCAGGGCCTATTAGGCAGCAGGACCTTGTGTCTGATCAGTTGCCTGAAGATTTTCGCGCCCTTTGAGATATGCTGTGAACTGCTTATTGTTGAGGTCTTTTCTGCCTTGGCCCCAAGCTGTCCCAATATCCACACTATTACAGAACCACTTTTTCATCTGCTCTTATGTCTCAGATGTGCTCCGTGCGACATGAAAATATTAGTATTCACCAATTAGGGTGCCATGTAATAGTTTGTTTCCGCACGAACCTCGAAGATATTTATTCACCCCGACTGTTTAGTTTCTCAATTAAATACGTCAGCGCCCAGGACGCCTAAAACCATAAATTGTACATGCAACCATTAAATACTTTAGTTAGCTACATATAGGGCTGCTTTAAGAAGTAGTTACATTATTTTTTTTGGTCTGGGAACATCGATTTTTTTTCCCTAGCCGAATTTTGATCCTTCCAGTCATCATTTCTCAGAAATTCTGTTTCAAGCACCTTTTCACAAGACAATCCAATGAAACAAGTCTCTCCTAATATATTTGAATCAATGACTTTCTGATTCTTGGTATGCTTCAGTACTTAACATTAAAACTTACTTATACTAGCTTCAGCGCATATGCGAAAGAAGTTTTGGCTTGCTCAAAGACTATTGACTTTGACTAGCTGCAGTGGGTTGCTTCTCTGAGAATTATCAAGTGCGATGTTCTACCTGTATCTCAACGTCTTTAACTTGCAAAGGTCTTTTGATACGGATAGCCTCAAAGGTTTTTTACCCAATTGATGAAGATAGATCTGGCGAGGCAGGCGACGATGAGAGCATTACCCCATCATGCTTTAAGCTGCTGTCTGCTTCGCCGCCCACTTGAGGCTATGCATTTTTGGCAACATTCGTTATCTCTCCACATAGAATTTTGAAGTGCTGGTATGCGAGGAGCGTCTACTGCACATGATGCAGCTGTAATCATTTTACTGTTTTCCTTTTCTCAGTACTACCACAGTACCACATAGATCCACTTAATTCCACTATAGCATGAAGCCCAACTCACCGCCGAAATCTTTCGTGTTGTATCAAGATAAATGAAATTAGGACAACTAATTCCATGAACCCAAATTGTGAAGGGAACCCTGCCGCCTTCAGCGAATGAAGATAGGCCTACATGATAACAGCTTGCTATTGTACTTGAACCTGTCCTCTCGTGTACAAATTATCATATGCCTGTGCAGTATAATCTAGTCCTATGTTTACTGGGGAAACCCCATAGGCGCTATTCACGAAGTATCTGGGTGGGCGGTATTGGATGATTCGCCGAGGGAGCGGTGACAGCTGTATACTACCGGTGGTTTGTCCGTCTGCTGACCTTGCATCTTGACAATGGCTCCTAGGGCAGCAGAGGTGGTCCTGCCAATGAGTTGATAAATGAGCTGCAAGAGGAAACAAAAACTTGGACTAGGAAACGTACCAACTGCTTTCACTTTTCATAAAGCCAATGCCAAGCTGTTCAACAAAATCCCCGATTTGAGTGGAAAAGCATTTGCTAGAATGGTTAGGCTAAAGAGAATGAATATCAAATATAGGCATAGGAAACACAGGACCTACTTCTCTGAAAAACTGCCCGTGAGAAAAACATTCTGAAACAGTGTTAGAAAAAGATGTCATGGTGTTAAAACATCATGGAAATTTACCTTTATGCCCAAGTGGAGCTCCCCTGCTGATTAATTCCCGGGTCATATCCACCGAAGTTTTAAATATCTCATGTATATCTTTCTCAGTCAGGTATAATTCTCCATCCACGATACCATTGCGCTAGTCATTTTCGATATTTAAACGACTTGGAAGAGATATACAATAGACGCGATTTTCAACTTTACGGCTGTAGTTGTCCATGATGGGTAAGAATTGGCCTAACATCGCTTTGCATGCCTCGTTGCACGGCCTATGGAGCATAGAGGAAGGTGCGGTTTTGAGAATCTCTTCTTTGATCTTATAGGAAAGACGGTGCTCTAAGAGAGCAATAAAGCCATCCTCAACGGAATATGAGCCACAAAGATGCCCTAACCCCTTCAGCAAAAAGACTCGAAGTTCGTCTAATGCCTTTTCAATACTCACTTGAATAATGACCAATGCGCTGTATTTTATAATTTGCCTCCGCGGAACGAACTTCTGTGAATTAGAAAGCCGCTAGTTCCTGCGGTGCGGTTAGTTCGTGCTTGTATGGTTTTAAGTTTATTTTCAGACGGGACACTTTGCCTGCTTACAACGGAAGTCCTTCTAGCATCAACTACAATGAAGCAATCTCCCATCTGGAAAGGCAACCTATGTGATGTGAGAGCTTGTTTTAATGCAAGATGAGCTTGCGCCTCCATTTCTGATATAAATGACATATTGCGTAGATTCGGCAGATGCTGCTGAAATAATATTGCCGCCGCTCGGCTTATGTCGTTTCGCGTTTCCCGTAAACTATTAGCTTCGTCGTTGGTAATGATCATGTCAATTAGATATTTCCTCAAAGACCCCATCCCAAAACTATTCTTTATGTCGCCGGCAGTTATATCTGCAATGCGCTTTAGGAAGTCATGAAAGATCTCTTCTATAGATTTGTGTGGATAAAAATCGGCGGATGTGCTGTCTCTACCGTAAGTTTCCTGCGACTTGGGGGCCCGCACTTTGCAAACTATAGAATTTGTGTCGATATCGTAACCGAACTGGCAGAGTCCATTCTCAGAAACAGAATAGGAAATTTCGTTCGGTACTCTGTAGTCTGAACCTCCTGGCCAGTCGGTAACTTCCCGGATAGGATCCCAACCTATGAATGCAGTCGACTCATCAATCGCATATGCCACACCTAGGAAGCGAAAGTTAACTGGCGGTTATATATATATATATATATATCCACATTTTCTGTCAACGCAGAGTCCTCCATGCTTCTTACATGTAGAGGCATATTCAAAAATTAAGGGCCAGAACGATCCGAGGTGTTGACACATCTTGAGAAACAAGTGTTAGAGCAGTTGTAACGGATCTCAACATTTGTAATTTGGAAATTCAAGGAAAACTAGATTCTGGGGCCTAACCAATCACAGCTGTTGCCGGCCCCGTCAACGCCGGGGGATGCATTCGAGCCTCACGCCGGGCTAGCGCGGCGTGCAGCGCCGAAAAATCGAAAGCCAAATTCGGATCCATTCTGGGAGATACGGCTAAGCCCAGGCAAAGAGTAACGTTTAGCTTTTTGAGGCTCGGAAAACTGAAAGCAATTTGAAAACCCAAAAAAAGGCAGACCAGGTAAAATAAAGCCTTCTGTTTAAGCAGAGCCTCCTGTTCAAAAGTGGGGTGCCAAGTCTCAGCCGCAAAGTTGCATTCTCTTTTTGCATCTGTAGCTTCCACGAAACGTCTCATAGCTGAACTTTTATGAAAGCCACAGTCAATATTACCTAGCCGGTTTTGTTCGTTTTGAGCCAGATGCCTATCGGATTTGAGAAAAGCCGAACTGTGCCCAATCTTGGCAAATTAATCTCTAAACTGACGGTCTTCGTGATGAGGATGATGCTACGCCAGATGGCGGGGGAGCCTGTCGCAAAAAGAACGAAAGTTTCTGTGTTTAAGATATCAATAGAGAAATGCAGTACTAATAGATATCTGCATGCAAAGGTGGCCATATTCTTACAATGGCGGCTATATATATAGTTCAACAAAGTTACGTTCTAGCAACGCTGTCATAAGTTCCCTAGATTGAGAGGATTCAGATGGTTCCTTGGTGTACTCGTAAACAACATAGCGGCACTTCATGGTGGCCATTTTAAATCTCAGAGCAAACTTACTGGTCGACACGTCTCACACTGTTTGGTACAGAAATGTTTCAATTATGGTAGGTCCAGATTAAAGGTTTATTATTTTTTTTCTTTCCACCTACGCCATGAATTTCTTTAACAGCTAGGATAGTCTACCTCATTCGCGGATTGATAGCATAATATTTGAGACTCTGCCAAGCAGCGCTTTGATACCAATAGAGAAGAGCGCATGGTAATGATTCTATCAATAGAGGCATATGGTCTTCTCTCTGATTTGGGCCTCTTGTAAGCATACCTACGCGCCTCGGAGATCGTTCTGCAGCCGCATGATACGTGAGTGAGTGAGCCAATTGCCCACTCTGGAGGATGGCCTGTTAGATATATGTATAATCAGATAATTCTTCGACAAAATCTATCGCAACTCAGAAAAATGTAGATTTAATAAAATGTATTTCTTATGTAGTCCCGGTAGCCAAAAAAAATTACATAAAGCCCTTGGTTCTTGGGCCGTAGTTGATGGCTGCATGTAATTTCTTGCTCTTAATAACAAGTTTAAAAGAGTGTGACGTTGTGACGAAGAGCAAAATTCTTAAAACACCCATAACAGCTATCGTCGTTCCAATTCCGCTTTTGAAGTTGCTGTGGCAGAACCGGAAAGGCAATCTGGTGGAGAAGATAGCTATCCGAAGACCGTTCGTGCTCCGAGGCATCTCTAGCTCTCGAGAGCAACAGCCGTGCAGAAGATTCCTTAGACGACCTTGGCGAGAAGGCCACTGAGAATCGAGCCGATGTTGGAGACAATACCAGACAGCTCCTGGGTGCCGCCCGATCCCAGGCTGCCAAAGGCACCAGTGCCTAAGAACGGAGCGAATGGTTAGATATCATTACAATGAAGGGTAAGTGAAAGGGGCTCGGAGAGTCGTACTTATAGCAGTGGTGATCTGAGCAATCACGCTAGACACGACGCTGATCAGGTTGACCAGGATGCTGATGACCTGGGCCGTCGATCCCCCTGAGCCGCCGCCAAAAAGGCCGCCAAGGAGGCCGAAGAGACCACCGGTGGAACCCCCGCCGGATAAGTTGAGAGAGCCCAGAATGGTGCTGACAGTAGAGACCGTGGTGTTGAGCTGGCCTAGGCTGGACGTGATCTGGGTAATGACGTTGGCCATGTTGCCGGTGCCGGATCTGAGAGAAGTGAGCTCCGAGGCTGCGTGATTGTCAGCAAGATAAAACTACTTGGGAATGTTCGCCGAAAGCGTTGCAAACAAAGAACGTACAGATCGTCTTGGCCACGTTCAAGACAGTGTTGGCCTCGCTTTGAAGCTGGGCAATGGTCGTGGCACGCTCGAGAAGAGCAATATCCTCGTTGGCAATCTGAGGAGCGGCGCAAACACCGGCGACGATGCACGCAACACTGGCAAAGATGGAGAACTTCATGATGACTGTTTTGAAGGTTTGATATTGTTCAAACTACTTTGAGGAAGATGCTGGTCTTTTGAGTGTGTTGGTGAGAGATGTGGTCAGACTGTTGATGATGAGAAGACTGAAAATGAATTACGGTCATCTGGAGGAGGGAAGGAGATGTTATATACTCCAAAAACGGCGACATATAGAACCGAAGACGAGAACACCGCACGAGATCAGGAACACAAAGCAACTGCACGATTCGCTGGAGACCTGAGATGTCCATCGTGATACCGGCTGTCCGATTTGCGTGCTTCAACTAAGCAAATTGCGAATCGAAACTGCGGAAAGTGAAACAAAGCACAGTAGAACTGATTTCTGAGCTATCAAAAAGACCAGACCTAGCTCCACGTGTTTACGCTACGAGAGTAGGATGTTTTCTTTGAAGTTTAGATCGTGTATCATCCCTGTGTGGTTTATTCGGCCTGATGGAAACGCTGCTGTGGGAAGACAACTCCGAAAAGCCAATGACCTGCTCAATTTTAGCGAATCGAGTGTAAAAAGGAATTTGGCTCAAAAATGAAGCTTCAAAGGAGACTGAAGTCTGGTGTAAAAAGTGTCTTCGTTCAGCTCAACGCGCACCTGCAGTGATAGGATAGCTGGCAGCAGTGGACAAAGAACGGATGAAGAAATGTAGACAGGGATGCTCACCACAGGAACACCGTTACTCAGCCCAGTTGCTTGACAACTCTCTTCAACAATCATTGGCTCTTCAATAATATGGAGAGACACGACGATGTGTTCAAGGCAGAGCTAACCTGTAGCTAACTACATCAGTAAGCCCAGAGTCCTAAAGCGTGAATACCGAAAGGGAGAGCATCCGTGCTGGGAATACACGGTGATCACTCCCCGATCGAGCAATTTCTCCGTCTCTTATAGTGTCGAATTTGCTTCCTTTTTTACTTCCTTTTTTCTTCCCCTCTCTCCTCTCCTTTCTTTTCTTTTGCCTTTTTCCTCTTCCACTCATGCAGCACTCCTCCTTACTCACTTCTCAACTAGATGGATTTGATCCAAAATGTCTTCCGGCACGGCTCCCTGCCCGTAATCATTGTTGCAGGGGAATTCATCGGCGATTATATTGAAATTTGAACTACTAAGGAACTGTTAAGGGCTATTTACACTATGGTTATCTCTTCCTGGTCTGCACATTTGAGACTCGTTGCCAAGCTGGTTTGACCTCTTGAATGTGGGGAGATTGCGGCTCTGATATGCACTGATGAGAAGCTGCATGTCTGCAGCAGAGAGTGGGCAAATGACAATACATAAAGTAGCAAAGTCTGCAGTGCCTTTTTTGCTGCCACCTTCTTTTCACCCAAAAGGGTGTCAAGAGGCGCACAGCCGTCTCAACCTTCTTCAACGGACCTGACGATTATCGTGGGGTGGGGGCCACAAATCTTCCGGCACTTGGTGCATTCTGCAAGGGATGTAGGCTGTTAAGGCTTAGCTTCCACAGCTCTAATCCCCGGCACTAAGACAAGCCAAGACAAGGCTCACAGTGTTGTGGTCTCTAGAGATGCGGCGGGAGGCAGCCTACGAAGAGGTAATCGATGGCGAATTTCATATGGCGTTAGGCCACCCACTGGTTAATGGGCAACTAGACAAGTTGACGGCCTGTGAAGGACCCACTGGTATCGCTGACAGTTGACATCTTGCAAAAGACAATTTCCGCCTTCGGAAGTGGAAAAAGTGCATTTCCAACAAATGGTAACGCAAGTGGTGAATTTCCACATAGCTGTCTATAAGCTAACTTTCTTTTGGGGTTTATTGCGGAAGCTTTCCGACGGAAGAGTTGAACGCAGCTACACATGCATGCCTCTCTTTTTTCTCTTTGCTTTTTTGCTTTGCCTCTTTTGGATTCTGGCATTTTTCTATTTTACTTTCCTATGAATGTACGCCTCTCAATTTCACACGGACTCTGTTTTCTGCCGAGTTTGCCTCCGAGGTATTGTCTTTCAGCGTGGAGTCTCCTCCGTTAGACCACCGTCCGCGTAGGTCTTTTGCTGTCTGGCTGGCGCATCTCTGCTGAGATGACACAGTATTACTTGCAATACAATAATACAGCGGTCAGAGACCAATTCAATGTCCTTTTGTTGCAAGTGGAGAAACTAACTACAGTACTTTACCGCCTAATCTGGTCCTCGTCTACGCTGTCTGCTCCATATCAAAAGAACGAAATCGCCTCCAGAGAGTTGACAACTATGAGAAGTACACCGAGCTCTTAGTATGCAGATTCAAAGCATTCCCATAGCGCGTATTTACACTTCTCACATTATTTCGACTAGTCTGGCTAGAGCCTATCGCTAGATTCCTGACCACCGTCAAATTCTGTCATTGCACTTATGGCCTAAAATTTAGCATGCATTCCCTCTAAAAAACCGAACCCAGCTACAAACTTAATCAGCCACAAAGAAAGTTGTACTTATCCATCGATTTCAGCGTACGCGTCTGGCTCCGTGGCTTGTCTTACTACTGGCTATCTCGTAGCACTACTTTTATGCCCCATGACTACAGCATTTGAATGCGATTGCGATGTTCCTTTACCTTTTATTTTATTATTTTATTTAACTTTTTTTTTTTTTTTTTTCCCCTTGGGCGAGCAACGAGGCCATCAACAAGAGTAATTCTATTTTCGGCGGATAGACCGGGCTGCCTCAAATCTGCTCTTTCATTGTCTGTAGCTGGTACAGCACTAGGTACGCAGTTTTTCGCCTCTGCGGTCTAGACCATCACAGAGACCTCGCTGCCTTTTTTTTGGCTTTGTGACCTGCACAGAGAGATCAGCAGCCACGTGTGCTTGGAATGCGGTGCAACAGCGCTCTGCGATTTGCAGAACTTGGCGAAACCCAGGTCTGGAATAGTCACAACGTTGATGTCATGGTCTCGAAAGTACAAGTGCAATTTCGACTGTCTCATCAACGCAGGTGAACAGGCCAGCAGCAACGCTGTGGCGTCTTCGTTGCGTTTCTAAGAGGTTAGATTAATAAGGAGGCTAGACAATCCCTGACGGCTAGCTACTGGCACTAATCGCCACTGATCCGGCTTGTCGGTACCCACACGAAGAGGCTAGCCGTTTCCGAGAACCGATGATGAAGCGGTGCTGCATATGTAAGCAAAATTTTTTGCCTGTAATATCGCTGGTGATGGTAGTCTTTCTCTTCTCGGTCATTGTATTTTGGGCACGGTCCATTGCAGTGGCGTGAGATTGGGATCGTGAAGCTCTACGGCGGGGTCTAGCGCGAATCAGATTGGATAAAATTGGCTCAATTGCTTGGCTACTCTAAGCGGTGGTATCCGGGAAAAGGGAAAAGATGATGTTCTCGTACGAGTGCTGGTGGCACCGGGGCGAGAAAATAAAGGATACAAACTGTAAAACCCGAATTAGCTCGCGTCTGCAAGGACGCAATTTGAAGGTTGTGCAGATTCCTGTGCTGTTTCGCTTCTCCGCAGAAGCCGTAGCGGATGAGTGTTTTTAAGCCTCTTGGAGCGGGAGAGTCACCGAGGTGCCGCTGAGGACCCTGCTGCAGCCCTAGAGATAGGAAATTTGCCACTTGACTGCCTGCAACACATTTGGCGTCAAGTGTGAGGACAAATCTTACATTCTCGAATTAAGGCAACGGCTAGACTGGGGGAGCATACGAATCCATGCATATATTACATTGTGGTTTGATTAATAAACAGATCAGCTCGCCGACCACAAAGTTGCCCTCTAGATTTGAGCGCCGAGGAGATATCACGATCGAAACCGCCGCCCATGGATGCCGGCTTCCAAATTTGATCAACTTTTGTAACATTCATATCAGAAACACTGCGGTCTATCATGCTCCAATGCATCCCGCGAATGCGCCACCTCGCAAATGCGCGTCCATGGCGCTGCGCTGGGTGCTTTGTCCACTTCCAAAAAAAAAAAAAATAACAATAATCTAGTGTGAAATATGCACAGAGGCGCGAGGCAGCCCGTGCTCTACCTGATCCAGCCCTGCGGGCCGCCCCAGGTGCCCTTGACCATGTAGTTGTAGTACACCCACGGGAAGAAGTCCTTCTTGAGGTGGTAGAAGGCGCGGCGGGGCACGGCCTGGTCGATGCCGAGCCAGTCGCCAAACGTCTCCTTGGGCTCGCCGCCGTACTTGAACTCGGCCAGCATGACCTTGCCGTACTCGGTCAGCAGCGGGCACGACGTGTAGCCGTCATACAGGGCGGCGGGCGGCTTGCCCTGCATCGCGTCCAGCAGGTTGCGCACCAGCACGGGCGCCTGCGACGTGATGGCGGCGGCCGTCTTGGACGTGGGCAGGCTGGAGGCGTCGCCGGCAGACCAGACGTTGGCGAACTTCTTGTGGCGCGTGGTGGTGTCGTCGACGTCGACGTAGCCGGCCGCGTTGGCCAGCGCGCTGCTCTTAACAAAGGCGTGCGGGCCCATCTTGGGCACGGCATGCAGAAGGTCAAACTTGCGCGCGACCTTGTCCTTGCCGCCGGGGCGCGCAAACACGGCCGTGCTGCCGTCGACGGCGACGAGGTCGTGCTCGAACAGGCCCTCGACGCCGCGCGCCTGCCGCAGCTTCTCCAGCTCGGCGCTGTATTTGGGCACGCCGAACATAGTGGGCAGCCCTGTGGCGAAGGTGATCTTGATGGGCGACGACGCGGGGGTGCCGGGCGTGTACAGGCCGGCGCGGCGCCAGTGGTCCAGCGCCAGCCACATGACCTTTTGCGGGGCGCCCGCGCACTTGATGACGCCGGCGGGCTGCGTGAAGATGGCGGTCCCCTTCTCGAGCGCCTCGACGGTGCGGAAGACCTTGTCGCAGGTCTCGTAGCCGTAGACGGTCGACACGAGGGAGCGGGGGTCGGCGAGGGCCTCGGGCAGGCCGGCGATGCTGCTGTAGTCGATGTGGATGCCGGGCACCACGACCAGCTGCTCGTAGCCGATCTTGTCGCCGTTTGCCAACGT
Organism: Hawksworthiomyces lignivorus; assembly: GCA_002917075.1. Lineage (NCBI taxonomy): Eukaryota > Fungi > Ascomycota > Sordariomycetes > Ophiostomatales > Ophiostomataceae > Hawksworthiomyces > Hawksworthiomyces lignivorus. Next base: position 948,393 of record NTMA01000008.1, on the reverse strand, counting down.
CACATAGTTGGCCTCGGGCGCAAAGGCGCGCACGCCCTCGTTGTAGAACTTGAGCTTGGGGTCGACCAGGCCGTCCAGCCGGCTCTGCAGCTCCTGCTTGGTCTTGAGGCCGCCGCCTACCAGCGTCCACCCCGGCTGGTAGTGGTGCAGCGTCGCCGGATCGACAACGGCAATATCGTCTTGCGCAAACTGGCCTGAGAAGAGCAGCTGGTGGCCGATGGACAGCCCGGCGCTGCCGGCGCCCACCAGCACGACCTTGTGGTTCCTGGTCGTCGAGGTCACCGGCGCGGCCTCTGCGGCAAAATTGCGCCGCGCCTGAACTGCCGGCGTCGCGAGGAATGGCCGCGCTGCAGCGCGAGCTGCCGATGCGGGGCGGGTGCGGAACATGTTTGCTGTAAAGATGGACGAGAGGCGCGTGTTTGTCTCCTTGGAAGAGGGAGAGAGGAGGTAAATAAACCCCAAGAAAAAAATGTCGAGAAGCTCTGCTGAGACTAGGCCGGAATCCGTCAATGAGATTGCGCAATGGCACGAGCTCTCATTTCTTAGAGGATAAAAAAGCTTTTCGGCACTACCGAATGAGGTGTAGTGCCCTGTAAAAGTTGCCTCCTTGGCTCGCTGCTCACCAATTGAGCTTGCCAGAAGAAGACAAGCAAAAGTGGGCTTAATCTATCAATGTGAATCGCAGCAAGACTAACAAGTCTGGTAATTTGTTGTGAGAGCGAGAAGATATACAATTGCTATATACAAAATCAAATTGAAGGCTCTTCAGCTGAAGAAAAACTCCGTGACAAAGAAGGAGATGAGAAGATTTATTTCGTGGGCCATTCAGTATTAAAAGAAACTTTTTTTTCTTGCAAGGCCGAAAAAAAAAAGAAAAGAAAATGGTAGTTAGAACCGATGACTAAGAATAGTACGCTGCGGATGGAAATTACAGAAGCCAGCGAAGCATTTCAAGAAGCTGTACAGCGCTTCAAGTGCCTAGACGACGCACTAATTTTTTCGGCACCTATGAAGCAGAAACTTTTTCCCTTACACCCAGCAAATACCAACCAGTAAATGAACCTCGGATACCATCTCACAGTAAAGCCGCCTAAATATGAAACATGCTCAGGGTTTGCGCGGTATTAGTAGATTGAAAAGGGGACCTACGCGGCACTGTAACTAACTCCGTGCGGCTACCCGGTAGTCGGTATGGAACTCGGTGGCTGATACCCGGTGAGGCTTGCGGCGAAATTGATCGGCGAGCCACAAAAGCTAATCGCCGACATTATCTGTCTCGGAGGCTTATGATCAGATTCATATAGAAGATCTATATCAAACCCAGCGACGCTGCTCTTCTCTCCCTGCGCAGATTTACTTTAAAAGTCGCCAAACTCGCCCATCATGACACGACCCTTTCTGCCGACCGTCAGCAACAAGTGGCGAGCGACGGCAGGGAACTTTTCAAAGCTATACGTCACCGGCAAACAGCTTCAGCCTTCTACACACCAAATTGCAAACACGGTCATATATTCCAGAAAGGCTTTATATCATCAGACTTCCGCCAATACGGCATCTTGTCAAGAGCTTCCGATAAAAACATTAGCGACTAGCAGGTGCACGGGCCCTCACTGCCGCATAACTTTCACACCTCCGAACATCAGCAAATTCCAGAAAACGGCTACAGAAAGCCAAGCTCCGTACAGCACCATGACCGCCACGGCTGGGGAACCCACAGTCCATGCTGTTTTTGAGCCCAAGACAGGCACCTGGCAGTATGTAGTTGCTGATGCATCTACGAAGACTGCTATCATCATCGATCCAGTCCTAGATTATGATCCAGCGACCCAGGCTATCACCACAGGTTCTGCAGACGATTTGCTCTCGCTAGTCAAAGAAAAGGGCTACCGCGTGGAGAGAATCCTTGAGACACACGCACATGCGGATCACTTGACCGCTGCATCGTACCTTCAGAGCCGCCTTGCTCGGGATCAGAATCACAAGCCGCTCATCTGTATCGGGAAGCGAATTATACATGTGCAAGAATTGTTCGGCCGAAGGTACGGGGTGGTGCCTTCGGAATACGTGAACATGTTTGACATTCTCCTAGACGATGACGAGGCCTTCAGCATTGGAAGCCTGAAAGCCACAGCTATGCATCTACCTGGACATACCCCCGACCACATGGGTTACAAGATCGGAGGTAAGAGCCTCGTATAATCTCCGCGCTAATTCAGGCTTGCTAATATGACTATCAGACAATGTATTCTGCGGTGATTCCATCTTCAATGCCGACATTGGCAGCGCCCGCTGTGACTTCCCTGGCGGTAATGCCAAGGACCTCTTCAAGTCTGGGCGGACCCTCCTCTCTCTTCCAGACCACACCAAGATCTGGACAGGGCACGATTATCCCCCGGAGGGTCGCGATGGTCCGGTGCCTTGGATGAGCGTCCTCGACCACAGAGAGCAGAACAAACACCTCCGGGACGGCATTACCAAAGAAGAGTTTGTTTCTCTACGTGAAGAACGCGATGCTGGATTGGGTGCGCCCAGGCTGCTCCACCAGTCCCTTCAAGTAAACATACGGGCAGGTCGGCTCCCCCAACCCACAGAGTTTGGGCATCGGTTCCTTCATCTTCCGCTGCAGTTCAAGCGAAGCGACATGCCGTGGTGAACATGAGACTCTATGATATGTAATGATAAGCGGTTTTCATATTTTATTCTATTGTATCGAATCATATAACTTTTCGTAGTAGTTTGGGATCCTGTTCTGATGGTCAGTACAAGAAGAAATCGAGCATCGATTTGAAATATATAAATAAATTCAACTCTATTCCATATCTAGAGAGAATGACTAGTCTGAAATTTGCTTTAATAGTGATAGCAAGGTATGAAATTATGCACACTGCCTATGGTGCAGAAATGGTAAACTCTTGGTCAACCCATTTAAGATACCAGAGCTGCCACGTAGTATAGATATAGGAAAACCAGTTTTCATACATAAACGAATGAGACTTTCTTTTAATGAGAAGCCATCTTTTTTCTCAGATATTTTTTTACAAGATACCGGAGCCGGAACCGGAACCGGGTAGACGCCTGCTAAAGGTGCAACTGTGTAGAGCGTAATCATACTAACTTCAAATCTAGTTTAGCTCTCTTGTTGCCGCCTTATCTCGCTCTAATCAGTAATGTTTACATACTCCCACATCTTCGTATTTTTTAACGCAACCACATTGCCCAGTACAGTGCCATGGATTCTGCCAGTCTTGACGGTCTCCCAACTAAGGCCCCGGCGCAAGCCGCTGGGAACCTACGCTTTGCCGATGTGAGTCCATATGATCATACGTTCCAGGCCTCAGACGCCAGTTTTCCTACAATTGAAAGAATACGCGGAATGTCTAATAGTTCTCACATCAGGTTGCTGTAACTGCAACGGCTAAAGAATTTGCTGGCATTTACCGAGATAAAAGGTACCATGAGCCGGATTTTGTCGCTGTCCTAGATAGGGCTCTAGAAGCCGGTGTCGAGAAGGTCATCTTAACCGGTATGACTTTGAACGACGTCTCTTTCAATCTACGTATTTCAAATTTGCGGCCTGAACAATGCCGCATAACAATCGGCATACATCCCTATCACGCATCAGAACCATATGCAGAAGCAGATTATTTTGACAGGTTAGCTTCTGCTGTTCGAGAAACTTTACAACTCAAGCCATGTCCAATTGTGGCATTTGGAGAGCTTGGCCTTGATTATGATCGACTTCAGCACTGCTCTAAAGAAGATCAGCTGAAGACTTTCAAGGCCCAGCTAGACTTGTTTGTCCAGAACGCATTTGATCTGCCTCTTTTTTTGCACTGTCGTGCGGCATTTCATGACTTTGTCAGCACTATCCAAGCTTACGTTCCACATCTCCCAAGACGTGGGTTAGTACATTCTTTCGTCGGGACTTCGGCTGAGATGCAGGCACTGGTGAGCATGGGATTTGACGTTAGCATCAGCGGTTTCAGTTTTAAAGATGACGAAAGTCTCCAAATGGTTCGGGCAGTTCCGCTGGAGCGTCTGCAAATAGAGACGGATTCGCCCTGGGGTGAGATAGCACCGAGCTCAGATGTGGCAAAAAGGTATCTCGCCAATGCCCCAAGTCTCCCAGCCAGCAAGAAGCGAGATAAGTTTCAAATGGGACAAATGGTCAAGGGACGAAATGAGAGCTGCTGTATTAGCAGGGTGGCTTATGTTGTTGCTGGCCTCCAAGGCAGATCTGTTGACGAGGTGTGCGAAGCTGCTTGGGAAAACAGCAGAACAATGTTTTGGCTAGAGTAGGATCAATATGTAATAAACAGTTGACATTTCTTCGTGTTGCCTCACAAGTTTAACTTATTCTTTACACTTAAATATTGAGACGAAGTGTGATGCACCTTTAGATTTCGCCATGTCTGTATATTGATTGAAGAGGTCGTATAAGTCCTCAGTATAGCAAATTGAAACAAGCATAATACATAGAAGAGAGTTTTCGTAATATCCATAAGAAGAATCCAGCCGTTGTATTGGATAAATATTCAGCTTTTATTTCTCTCTCTCTCTCAAAAAATGAGAAACCCCCGAAAACAAAACGGATCAAAAGAAAAGTTCTATCATTTCTGACTATCTTCTAAAGGGACGAAAACTTGGCGTCTGCGGCGTCTGCGAAGGCACCGAGTGTGTCGAATTTCCAATCGTAAATCTCGCGCTCCTGATTACCCATGATTGCTCCTGGACGCACTATCCAAGCTGACTTGATTCCCATCGCTTGAGCAGGGTGGTGATCATGGAATTGGCTTTGTGCTGTCTGCAAGACCTGCGCCTTGTCAACACCCCATTCCGCCTTCACCTTGTCTAGCATATACGTAAAATTCCGGGGATCCGGCTTGTATGAGCTAATATCTTGCGCGGTGAGGATTAGGTCGAATGGTACCCCCTGGAGAGGGCCTGCATTGGTAGCCGAAAAGGACTCGCGGTCCACGTTTGACAAGACAACAAGCTTATAGTGCTTAGATAGCCGGCGTAACGCGTCAACGGTATCAGGAAAGGCTGGCCAACTTCCGACCGACTCGCCAAAGGCGCGTGACTCCTCGGCAGTCGGGGCGTTTGCGAGGCCCAGCTTAGGGACCAGGCCTGGGTGAATTGCTGTTAGCAGCTCGGCATAGCGCATGTCGGGCGTCTTGGCCTGCTGCTCTCTCTCCAGCTCGTGTAAAGCAGTCAGTATTTGTGACCTAGAGAAGGACGCTCCGCCATTCTTGTCAAAGAGAGGCTGTAAAGCAGTGATGATACCGGTTTCCCAGTCGATCAGGGTCCCGTATACGTCGAACGTAAGTACGCGGAAATCGGTCAATGCTGCCATTTTGGATTGTCGCGCTGTCTGTCTACTGGCTTGCTGTCGCGTGCGCGGGAAGTTCGCTGACGTTTCGTGAGGAAGAGAGGGGATGCAGAGCGGGGAAGCGCCAAGCGTATTGAAATGGGAAGAAAAAGAAAGAAAGTGAATGGAGTGGCTGATAGGTGCCTGAATCTAAAAGATGGTATACAGAGCCATGATTATTCCAATTGCAATAAATATGTCTTCGACAGCACCGTGATGTGTTTGGCAATGGAAGCTTTTTGATAATAAGCATCTACGGCAGAAAGAGTCATACGCCGATGACCTCATCCGTCGCTAGCCGAAATCTCGCTGGTTTAGGGCTTTGGCCTTCGACCGAACCGGCCCGGTCTTTTATGGGGCGGGCACCGGCTCCTCCCCCTCTTCATTTCTCGTTCCCTCAATCCCTTATTTGGATATTGAGTATCGACATGGGTGGTTATCTTTTGCTCGTTTGAGCATTGCATCCTCTTTGCCGGAATTTGCTATCCACACAAAGTTATGAGGGCTGTGATGTAGGTCATCTCTGTAGCTTTGGACAATTCGCCTTATCTCGTTTTGCGTGAGATAGGCTGGGGTGGGAAACCAGGAAGCGTTATCAAGGCAATATAATGGAAATATAAAGGAGTAGTAATCGAAATGTCCATTATGAAAATCGAGCTACAGTTGACACTTCGATGCTATTTCCTTATCATTACATTTCCATGTCAATTGTTCTCTGCCACAGATTTTAGATATTCCATTCAACATGCCAAAATCATCCACTTTGTTAAAGCGCACCCGGTCTCCAACCATACACGGAGAGATAGAAGACATTAACGATAATGATGTTGCTGCTCGGTTTATATCCACTCTAGAAAGCTCTATAACAGATGTCCCCATCGAGCCAGCTGAATCTCGGAGAGTGCTGTGGAAAATCGATCTCGTCGTGCTTCCACTCATTGCTGGGACAGTCATTCTGAGTGCCGTCGATAAAGTCATCATTTCGAATGCTGCGATCTTGGGAATGAAAACTGACGCCGGTCTCGTCGGCAATCAATACTCCTGGGTTGGCAGTATTTTTTACTTCGGTTACCTCGCGTTTGAGTGGCCCACCGCTATCCTAATCCAGAGGCTGCCCGTTGCAAAGCTTCTCGCAAGCATGATCTTCTGCTGGGCGATCATGCTATTTTGTACTGCCGCTACTCACAACTTTGCTGGCCTTGCAGTTGTTCGCTTCATTATGGGCTGCACAGAGGCTGGGGCATTTCCAATCGCGAGCATTCTCACCGTGATGTGGTATACCAATACTGAGCAGCCAATGCGCGTTGCCATTTGGTTCAATCAGGTGCGTCTTATTAAATCGTCAGGAATAATGAGCGGATTTCAGCTGTAGAGCTTTGCACTAACTAATTTGTGCCTCACTTGAAGTTTTCTTCCGTCTTCTCTGGTATCGTATCGTACGGCATAGCACAGACCCACACCCATATCGCCCAATGGCGGCTGCTGTTCCTTGTCCTTGGCGGCTTCTCTGTCTTATGGGCGCTTCTCCTTCTCCTTGTCCTCCCGGATTCTCCAGTATCGGCTTGGTTCCTGTCGACACGGGAGCGGTACATTTGTGTGAAGCGTGTGCAGGTGAACAACACCGGCATCGAAGAGAAAAAGGTCAAGTGGTACCAAGTCAGAGAATGTTTGACAGATCCTAAAACTTGGCTTCTAGCTATCTTTGGGATTGCACAAAACATTCCTAACGGCGGCCTGGTAACCTTTGCAGCCATCATCGTCTCAGGCCTGGGCTACTCGACTAGCATTACAACGCTCCTTGGTATGCCTACGGGCGTCCTGGCCACGCTATGGCAGATAGTCCTCGCCATCCCGTGTTCTCGGTTGAAGAATCAACGCTTCACCATTATCGCCGTCGCCAATGTTGTTCCCATGGTCTGCGCGATTCTCATGTGGAAGTTGCCACGGAGCAACAAACATGGTTTGTTGGCAGCTTATTATGTCTTCTACACATATTGGGGTCCTTGGGTCATGTCAACATCGGTACCTATGGCCAACGTGTCAGGCCACTCGAAGAAAGTCACGATGAATGCTATTTACTTTGTGTCATATTGCATCGGCAACATTATTGGCCCTCAGGTGTTCCAAGCAAACGACGCCCCCGACTACAGTCACGGCTACATCGGTCTTCTTGCTTGCTTTGTTGCTGCCAGCGTTTCCATATCCATGTATGCTGTTTTATGTCGCTGGGATAATGCCAAGAGAGACAAGATGAGAATGAACCTGTCGATCGACGCAAACCCAACGGCCAATGAATTCTCAGATAAAACGGATCGTGAAAAGCCTGAATTTCGGTACATATACTAGAACTAGAATGACATGTAGAACGAAGAGGAAATAAGAGACAAGTGTCATATCTAGAGTGTAATACTGAAAGACCCCAGGGACAGTAGATCTGCTAGACGTAGTATGGAAATGGGTTGGGATGCAGTCAAGACAACGCTAGTAGCTAAATAGAAGAGAAAATAAAACTGTTAAAACTGGGTATATTATGAACCTGCAACAATGACTATCTTATCGGAAGACTTTGAGATTCCACGGCGTGGGTGTCTCATCAACATTAGATATTTGGCGGATGGTTGATTCTTTATGATATACCGGACCGGCCCTATGTAGTTGAGATCCGGCCCGGTCTGTAATAGATCAAGACGGCTGAGCACCTACATTAGTAGCAAGGGTAACTTCTGCCGTGACTGCACGCTTTTGTTAACGCAAGTCATATGTATAGAATATTTTCTTGGTTCTAGGTAATACATTCACGTCTCAACATTCATATACTCTCATCCAGACAGGCCTATTAAAATCAGCTCTACGAAGTGTATCAGCTCGATTGAACACCACAGCCGCTTTTGGTTGTATTTTGGTCTACATTAAAACCTATATTACAATGGCAACATCAGTGACTGATGTCTTTGTAAAGCCATGGTTACCCAAGTCTGAAATACCCCGGTACCTCTTCACGAATGCCAAGATCATTGATCCTATCAACGGTACATGGAGTTCGGGACAATCCATCTATCTTGAAGATGGCCGCATTTCTGCGGTCGTTGACGATGGCAAAGACATTTCCGTTCACCCCAACACGCGCACCGTGGATCTTGCCGGCAGATACGTATCTCCGGGCCTGATTGATAGCCACGTGCACATCTCCGCCGTGCCAGGTGAGGTCGACTTTCGCCATATCGTTGCTACGCCGGAGACGCAGTCTCTGCTGCGAATGACATATGTATGCCGAGCCATGCTGTGTCGGGGCTTCACAACGGTCCGAGACTGTGGAGGAGCGCCGTATGCGCTCAAGCAGGCCTGCGAAGAATGGCTTACCGTCGGTCCCCGCCTGTTTATATGCGGTCACGCTCTCAGCCAGACGGGTGGCCATGGCGATTTTCGCAGCGCACACGACCACGCAGACTGCGCGGCCGGCTTCGTGTCTGGTCTCGGGCGTGTCTGTGACGGCGCGGATGCGTGCCTCCATATTGCCCGCGACGAGCTGCGGCGCGGCGCTGATTTTATCAAGATCATGGGAGGTGGCGGTGTTGTTAGCCCAACAGACCGGCTGGAAAACAACCAATTCTCGCCTGCCGAGATCCGGGCATTTGTTCTGGTAGCGTCTAACAACCGCACGTTTGTCACCTGCCATGCTTACACGCCTGAGTCGATCCGCATCGCGATTGAGAATGGCGTCCGCGGGATCGAGCACGGCAACCTCCTCGACCGCGACACGGCCAAGGAGATGACCCGTCGCGGCTGCTATCTGACACCAACGCTTGTCACTTACCAGACACTCGCTGACCCGGCGCTGCCGCGGTTCCTGTCGTCCGAGTCGGCTTCCAAGAATAAGCAGGTGCTTGCCATGGGGCTAGAAGCTCTGCGGATCGCAAAGGAAGAAGGCGTTTCTATATGTTACGGTTCAGACCTCCTCGGGCCGCTGGTCGCATACCAGAGCCGTGAATTCACCCTTCGCTCAGCTGTCTTGACGTCACTGGACATATTGCAGAGTGCAACCATCACACCTGCTAAGATGCTGGATCAGGCAGAGAGTCTCGGCCAAATTAAAGTCGGGTTCGAGGCTGATCTCATCATTTTGAACACGAATCCCTTGGAGGACATCACCGTATTCGAGCGGACAGACACAGAGCTGGTAGCTGTTGTTAAAGGAGGTCGCGTCTGTAGTAGCAAGCTACCAGGATTGGATGGACTCCTTGATCAGCTCCGCGATCTGTAGCTGAACTCCGTAAATATATTGTATATACATAGTTACCATAGACTAATATACATTCATGCATTATTTTAAAATTTCTTGTGATCTAGACCAGCTTGATAATTCTCCGAGAACGTCTCTTGTTAGTGTAACCCATTTCGAAAAATGTCGTCCAGACCAGGGATCGCATCAAAACCGCTAAGTTCCAAAGACTCGTAGCCTTGGCTAATACCGAACTGAGCACTAGCTAGTAGCATCGACTCGGACATGGAAGTCGTGTTCTGAGGAGGTGCTGCAATTAGGTTGCTTCGATAGGACATGCTTGGCAGCCAGTCCACCATGGGCTGGGTCTGGTGCAGGGAAGCCCAGTCTTTGAACTGAGCATAGGCTTGGCGCATGTTGGTGCTGGAGTCACTGCTGTTCCCCGTTGCTTCTGACGTACGCCACACATCTGTTTGCATTTTGTACACGGCACGTTCGAGGGCCTCTACTGTCTGTTTGTCCACATTGGAATAGATGCCTAGCGACATCTTCTTTAGTAGGCGGAGACCGCGGGCGGATGAAACCCGAAGTGCTGCAGTGCCAGCAGCAGAAATCCGGCGGGCCAATACCACCAGCAGCGCGGCGCAGCAGGATGTAAATTCGGTGTAAGACGCCCGGGCGAGACCAATCTCGTCGTGCAAAGTCTGGCAAAGGTCAATGACCTCGACGGCGCTGCGGATGCAATCAGCAACCAACTCTTCTCGCACTTTCTCCCACTCGGCCGACGTGATTCTGCGGAGCGTTCCGCTCGCTGTGCTAGACGATTGGTTCTCAAGGATGAACGATCGACCGATAAAGATGCGGATGAGGTGAAAGGTCAGAGTCAGGTGGAGGTTGAAGCGAAAGAGAGGATTGGCCGGATTCAGATCTCGGCAACCTGACTGGCCGGGGAGGCCCTCCCAGTATTCCTGTAGCTCTTTTTTGTGCAACTGAATAAGTTTGATTTTGGCATCTCTCAGTCGCTTGGGGGCCTTGCGCAGATCCATACTAAAACCAGAAGTTTGTTAGCCATGTTACAACCACCGTAATTCATGCTTGGCAAATCGCTTGCTTTCAGAGATGTTGCATTCTACGCACATCTTGTCTCTGGCTACTTCTAACATGTCAGTCAGTTGAATCATGGCCAGGATATTTGGCAATAGATCCGACGAAGTGGATGCTCGAAATTCCAGTCTTCCCGAAGGAAGGCCGCAATCGACGTCCGTTCGTGCAATCGACAGTGGTCTTCCATGCAGGATGCACACTCGTCTGTATATATGTCAGTTGAATGCATATGGCTAGACGCAAGTCTTTGAGTTTGCAGCTTACCTTTCGAGGGTGTACGCAGTCCACCATATTCTCCTCCGGAGCTGGACTTGCTGGGGCTCAAATCCCGTCACGAGATTTCGATGCATCCCCAGTTGTGTGGCGATGCGTATAGCTATGCTAAGATACACACACGACAGTCCCGCCGCATCGATGGGCAAGGTATACATGGCTAGAAGGAGGAACGCCTGGACGCTTTCGATCGATGCGATGGCGATGACATCAGGTATCAACTTCGATGCTTGATGGTAGAACACAAGCGCCATCTGATCATCGGCCGACTGTGTGGGAGAATCTTGTTCCACTCCATCTAGTTCACGAATCTCTTCGATTTCTCTCGTGCTGAGGTGCGCAAACTGCGTTCCCACGGCGAAGACCATCAGAGCAGCACAGATCCAAGAGACGTCACAATTGTCCACGTCTACTGTCGATGCGTAAAATCCCTCTAGCTTGTCTCGCATAAACTGATCATCTATGTAAGAGTAATTGGTCTGTGCAAACGTCAGGAAGACGTTTAGTAGAAAGAATGCAATGTCAGCAGGCGGAAATAGCTTCACGGCGTCGGCCGCCAGTGATGTCCTCGACTGGACCTGAGCAGCTGGTGGTGAAACACTTGCGCATGCGGCGCTGCCAATGGATTCCTGTGTAAGAGCATTAGCCACAAAAATGCTAATATTTATAAAGTTCAGCTGCTAATGCGCCGACTTACTCGAGGGACTGGTTCGTGCAATCTGCTCTCCACGTTTTGCTGCAGACGCAGAGAAAAGTCTGAGTGAGAGAGTTCCCCAGGATAGGCTGCATTCGATTAGCTCCGTGTTTCTCAATACGGTAATAGAAGAGAGAAGATGCCTGTGACCACTGACATGTTATTCCTGGCGGAGTGCCATCTGCGGGGAATGTCTCGTCATCGCTAGACACATCTATAGAGTTTGCCGCCCCTCTCTGGCCCAACTGTACCGGCACTCGGACTGGCGTGGATTGGCTTTGTAGAGATTCTGCGAGTCGACAGAGACCAAGCTTGTCAAATTGGCTGATTCCAGTGAAATGTGCCACGATTCGCTCGAGAGCCCGAATCCTCTCAGCATCAAAGAAGCCACCATCACTGCTAGGAGAGGAAAAGGAAGCTGAGTTAGTGGTATCGCCCTTGATATTTTTTCTTTTTTTGATTACACGCAACGTGCCTGCTTCTGGCGCCAGCTGAATTGGATGCACGAGGTGTGCTGACTACATTGTCGAAGGTGCAACGACGGCCAGTACGGACACAGCGGCCGCAGGGCTGCACGCTATCGCATTTCTCCTTCAGTCTCCGGCATACCGCGCAGCTTTCTCGGCCGTTAGTTGATTATGGCTAATTCCTAGAGTATAAAGTCGGGAGATACGACACATACGCGCGTGCTACCCGCTTCCGGTTTTGCTCAGACACCATGTGTCTCTTTTGTCTTGCACCGGATGTCTGTATATCACCGGCCCGGGGCCGGCTAGGTGGTGACTGCAAGTCTTCCATTCGGCCGTAGGATCAACTTCGCATTTGCGGTTACCAGACACCAGCTCTGTCTAGCTGTATCAATTTAGCAGAACTCGCTGAGAAATAATAATTGCTGGAGAATGAGCCAGAGAATGAGCCAGAGCAGAATTAGAATTTGAGTTAGGTAATGATAAAGATGATAGAGGGCTGGCACAGCTGATCTGTTATCTATGTATTCAATGTGCAATGTGGGGTTCAAGGAGCCAAGCTAAAAAATAAAATAAAAAATAAAAAATAAAAACTCTAACCCCTTGCAGAGCGTACAGATGAGCAAAAACAATGGCGATTAGGACAAAGTTCTTGGTATACTTAGGTATCTTGGCACTGCTTGAATTCATACGTTAGTGACTATCAGCAGCACCTTCGGACAAAATGTCCCCCGGGCTTCGCCAGTGCTGTCGGAAGAACTTCTGGGTTATTTATGACTGTGTAGTATGTAGTTCTGTAAGATGGTCTCTATATTATGCAACTACAATTCCACGTACTCCGTACAAAGTAAAAGATAGACCCTTAAATTCTGAGGTTGCTAAAGCAGCTGCTAGAAAGACTCTCTCTCACTTTAATGTGCATGTACCCTAGGTTATATTCGTGCTTTGAGGGGCATGCACAGACGTTGAGCAACTTTGCAACATACTACAAGTGAAGAATAGCAATCCGACTCATTTGACCGTTGCGATTTGCAAGTGCGGCTCTCATCCGTCCTTTCCAGAGAACGCTATAATAGACTGCCGTAGAGTATGCCCACCCAGATATAAGAAGGGTAAGCGAGTACGGCAGAGGATATCTATGACCTCACTTACAGGCAGCGGTTCGGTTCGGGTCCAGACGTAGCACTCTACCAACACAATAACACAACCTAGAGTTCAAACAACATAGTACATGACATGCCGACTCCAGTCACTATGGTGTAAATTATCTAAGACTCGTGGCCGGTTCGTCGCCGGCTTCAACCGACGTAGCATCCAGGTAGCGATACGACTCGTGCTCAGAATCAAGTGGGTGACGGCGGCGGCGACAGCGGTAGCTCTGCGGCAGCTCTGCGGCGTGGTCATATTTAACCGTCTTCTGGGTACCGGGTTGTTATTCTTGTATCAACATCAACAAGCGGTGGTACTCTGGTATCCGCGGCGCGAGACGCAGTTGTCGCTACACTAGCTCGTAGAGACCATAACAAGGAGAGGGAGCGGCCAACTCCTATATCTCGTAGGACAAAGCTCGCTGTTTTCGGCTCCCTTTTGGACCCAGGAGACATGTGCATTTTGTGCCCCACACCCGCTTGTCTAACGCTGTGATTTTCCCTTTTTGGGTCGCGATACTCCCCCATCTGGCTCTAAATTATTCCGCTTCCGCTTAGGGCGCGCACTTCCCGGAGAACGCATTGATGTAAACGATTCTATCGGATCAGGCAGCGAGCTGAACGAAAGTCCGTAGGTCGATGCTTGTGGGGAAAAGAAAGCAACCGATTCGGCCACACTATCATAAGTCCCAACCGTAGTGGCAGGCGATGCTCGCTCCGTGGTAGCTATCTCGCTAGGAGCTGGTGTCTCTACCTGCCTGGGAGGGGTAGGAGCTCTTCCTAGCCCGCTCAGGATCTCGTCTTTGAGTGGACCGTAAGCGGTGTGGAGAGATCGGTCATTGGCCGCGAGAAGATGGAGCCACCATATGGCCAAGTTCATCGTTAACCTCTTCTTGCCGTTTGGATCTTGCGTGGCGTCATAGATCGGCGCATATTCAATTGTGCCCCTGTCCTTCGCCGCGACCTTGCGCCGAGAATTGCCCTCTGCGAGCCGTTCGCTCGAAACTCGCACACGGAAGGCCACAACTTCTTCGTCCGAGATAATGTACCCATAGCGGGTGTCGCAGTTCATGCAGTATGTGAAGATCTGTCTCAGCGGCCAAAACCAGTTCTTGACCAAATCTTTTGTGGTCACTTTCTTTGGGATAATCTCCTTGCTCTTCCATTTGTAGCTGACCTTTGTGTCTCCGGGTAGAATATTGACCACCTGTTCAGGATTACCTCGCACCGTGGTCCGAATCCCAGCCCAGTCTGGCTTGAGCCTAGGAACACTGCGGGCGTTACCGCCTGCAACCATCTCTACAAATGGTGGTCGAAGCCCACGGTCGCTGAACTCACGTTGGGCATGCTTGAGAGCAGTCTCGACGATTGGAAGCATCCACTGCGCTACAAAGTGCTTCTCGAGAGCATCTTCGTCTGCGAATGTGATCATATCTCGCTCAAGGTGAGAGAAATTCATTGGTTCAATGGTGTGTTTGAGCATGTCACAGAAAAGGCCACCGCAACATTGCATCAGGCTGGCGCAGTCAAAGTCTTCCCACTTTGCGACTATTGCTGGCTTTCGCCAACTCTGGTTTTTGCTGTTCGTTCTGCTGGAGGATTGCGGAGTGGCTCGGAGCTCTGGTTTTCTCGTAGAGAGGTGATGGAGCAAGCTGTACTCGAAGTCTGGAGTTTTGCTTGATGTGGGTGTTGCTGGCGCCATAGCTGGATGGGTGGTCGGATGGATAGTTGGAAACTGATAGCAGTAAACGCTGTTGATGCAGCAAGTAAACTTACATAGGCGAAAAGGATGATAAAACTGTAACCCTAGCGCTTCATTCTGAATTATTATATACTGCCTTCAAGGTCGATAGAGAGGTAGCAGATTTTCTGCACATCTTCGTTGGAGCGCAATGGCTGCACGTTCAGCTGATCCTTCAAACTAAGAAAAAAGCCGAAGTCGTAGTGTTGGCTAAATATGAAGGGCTTCCATTGGCCGATATAACAAACGAAGAGTACTCAGCGCTTAACCACTGGTGATACACCTCCTCCAGTTTGACAATGGGCAGGAATCTGCCCACTAAGATTACATCGCAGAGGCTGATTGCTCAAGCCAACATCGGAAAGGCTCGGGGCTATGGCGGACTAACCCGTCCCCCAGCCGCTTCCCGCCATGTTCCTACATCGCATCTGCTTTATTTGGATGGTAGAGGAATTTAATACCGCAATCCTGCGACAAACAGGACGGTCTAATTGGCCAGACAAGTATGCTCAAAAGCACCTGTTGGCACATTCCACGTACTTGTGCTACACACATTTCATCTACCTCTGACACGTTCCGTGCCGGAAATGGCCAGCTGCAGCTGGTGTGTGTGGCTGGTTTGCTGCGCTTCACAGCAGCTGTCACAGCGGCCTCGATAGCTCCTTTCGACGAGAATACATTATTGGTGATAGCATGATCAAGACTCGTTAGAGCGACTTGGTCAAAGTCTTTGTTTTCGCATAATGTTGAGCGGACGCGACAAAGATTTTCAGCATAATCAGCATTGACACGAACCAGCAAGCATGCCAGCCGCTGCAATCGATCAATTTGACGAACTGCCTAGGGTCAAGGGCCCAAAGCTCCGACGCTTCAAAGACGGACACTACAAGAGAATTGAGTACATTGAGCTACTTGGCACGTCCGACGACGAGGACCAGCTGCCGAGTGGAGACCACGGCTACGTCTTCAGAGTACGAATTGACGGGAAGCCCTACGCACTGAAAATTGTAAGTCACGAAACGCAAACCGCTTTTTTGAAACAAGCGACAACCAAGCTTGATTTCTCAAATCCTTGCGAGATAATAACAATAGCTAGTTTCGCTTTTTCGATCTAGAAGAGGCTCTCGCAATGATGGATCCGGCTGGCAGGAGCCGCGTATCTTTGGAAGAAATTGAGGGCCAAAAAGACCCATTCTACGCGGAATGCCGAGCGTACCGCCGCATCGCATCACGGCCACGAATACGCCCTATCGCAATCGCTTGCCACGGATTCCTCAGCATACCCGCAAAGCAGGAATCATTCTTCGCCCGAAAATTCAACATCACTGACTGGAACCGGCCCGAAGAGGAGCTCTCCTTGCCTTTGGCAGACCGACAGCCTTTCCGAGCTCTTGTCAAAGACTTCGTTGACACAGACCCTAAAATCACGGAGAAGTTGATAAAATCAATGCTGCGAGAGCTCAAAGCTTTGAATAGTCTGCAAATATACGTCATGGATGTTAGGTGGAGTAACTATAAAGGGGGGCATCTAGTGGATTTTAGTTCCGCGTGGACGGTGCCGCATCTGGAGTTCCGCAGAGACATTAATTCGGATGAGGAAATTCAGATGAATAGGGAGATTGACCTTGTAGCTTTTGAAGAGATGGTAAAAGAAGAGCTGCATATGGCCATGCCGGTAAGAATTCAAGCGAACCCAGATTTTATTACGCGATTGCGCATGCAGCAGACGGAGGATTAATATACTCGCGTAATTCTACAACCATTTATTACTCATAGTCGTGGAGACAGTCAAAGGCTTCACGATTAAATAGAATTTCAAATTATATCATTTAGGCACCGTGGTCTTCATATGATGTCTGATATATTCAAAAGAATGGTACAAAGGGTTCGAAACGATGGCCAGCAGAGGTAAAAGGATAAAAGAAGGAGAAAGTAAAAGAGCGAGAAATACTAAATAACACAAATTATGATTCTTACATGAATTAGAGCAAAGAAGCGAGCAATGCAGCTGCTAATCAGGCTGCAGAAGCATGTTGGACCAGACAAGGACGTGTCACTCTGTCATCGTTTAGAATGGGAGCTTGATATCTTGATCGTCCCACTAGATTCGTCTAAGTGGCTGACCGGGAAACATGACGACATCAGCCAACAGCTCCGCGGTGAGGTGAAACGGTACGCGGAAAAATATTAAGTGAATAGAGAAAAATATAGCAAGGTAAATAAAGAAATGACGATGGAAATATTCCCGTGGAAACTTTCAACAAAATTCGATTACAATACTACCCTAATAGTAATTTAAAAATAGACATACATAGTATTATACTTCGGATACTCGTCTTTGTCAAGCTTATTTCACTGCCTTTGCAAACCACTAAATGTCGTTATAGCTGCAGGACTAGGAGCTCGTACGCCAGATCATAATTCACGTTTCGCGGGACAGATAGTGACCGTCACAGGAGGCTCCCTTTTGAGTAGTGTTTTTGTCGTCTCATGAGTAACGGTCCTGTAGTGAATCTGTCTCTTTGTAACGGTGGACGTGCACATTAGCTTCACACAGCACTTGGGCGTGACCGTGACCGTCGCGGTTGTTGTCTGTATGCTAGTGCTGCGCTCGTCTCCTCGATGTCGGATGTGACTGTGGTTGTGACCGTCGTCATCGATGGTCCCCTGCTGCTGGAGCATATGGAAGAATCGCAGCCAGAGAAGCTAAACGGGTCGCTGAAGGCCGAATTCGAAAGTCCGTCTATGATTTCTATTCGGTAGACAGCGTCACAGCAGTGGATCCCCTTAAACACTCTCGGTATCCAGGAAAGTACGCCGCCGCTTAAACCAAGAACTAGCGCCCGAGATGTTAATTCTCTGCTCAAATGAAACAGACCAAGAAAGGAGAAGACCACAACGCTGGCGTAGAAGAGCTCTATGCTTACTGATTGAGTCCACCGGCTCGTCAAAGGGATCCACGACATAGAAACCATATGGCGGAATAGTGCCGCTGTAGTCTATGGCCACCTCCGACTTAATCTGGAGGACTGACACTGGTAAAGATACAGAGAGAACCTGCGCCGCGGCAGCTTGAAGCAGGCTCGCCAAGGCAAGTAATGACAAGGACTGAAATCACATGTTTGTCCTTTGAGACCCAGTGCGCGGCAGAACTGAGGCGAAACAAGAGAGGTTGGAGGAAGGTTGTACGAAGACAGCCCACCGTAGCCCTAGAGAAAGACGAAGCGAGCGCTCAACATGCAATTTTTTTGTTTGCCCTTCTTTTTTCTGAAAGACTGACTTAAATCAGTAGGAAGTAGGTCTATTGTATAGCTTTCTGGCTAACACCCCTGTGCATATGCGAGGGCAAGCCCTGCCCGCATTGAGCCTTTGCGCTAAGTCTCGGCATTGCACTGCTTTCACCCTCTAGAAGGATTCGTTTGAGATTAGCATTAAGCTACAATATCAGATTATGGTCGCTACCTTGCTTAATATAAGCTAGCGGAATGACTTACCTCGTTAATGATTGGCTGGCACTGTTTTCGTGAACACTGAGAAATGATGCTAGGTACATGTAGCATTAATATTATTTTCCAGACACGTCGAAAACAATGAACCTTGCGATGCGGCATCTTTTGTAGCTAGGAAGCGAGTGTGGAAAACTTTCATGAGAACCTTCACTAGAACATTTCAGTGATAGGATTTCAAACTGACTGTTGAAGAAGAATTCCCTTGCAAGTGAAGCACGAACTTGGTGCCCAGTGCTCCCTTTCAAGACAAACAGAGCAGTAAATTATGCTGCCCCCGGCGCTTGCTCGTAGAAATCATACCACTCGACACATGGCACACTAATCTGCCATGTGAAATATTTGCATCGGGAATTCCTCCTTAGAAAGGGACTTGTGCCGTTCACATCACAAGCTGCTCTAAGTAGCTAAGGAGAGCAAAGCGATCAACCAACATGATTATTCTTTAAATGGACAAGGTCAAAATACTAGTAGAACCGTGGTCGCAATGATTATCTACTATGATACTTGCGGACAACAAAAAAACCATGTTGGTACGACTTATTGACTCTCCTGTCAATGAAAACTGAGTGTTAGCAGCTGGCAAGTTTGTCCCTACACCGTTTCCTTTTGTGTTTGGGAGCAATCTTCGACATAAGCCACTGGTGGGTTCTTGACCATCTCGTCATCTAAACGCGCATCGAACTTGATGCTGGAGAAGTTCCGGATGGCGACTTTGGACTCGAAGAGTGCATCGATTTCCTCTAGCGTCCGGTTCTTGCACTCAGGTATACCAAGATAAGCAAAGACCAAGGACAAAAAGACGACGCCGCCGTAGATGAAGCCCACCTTCGGCCCGAGATTGGCATAGGGCGCATTGAGGAGATAGGGCAAGGTGAAGGTCACGACAAACTGGGTCAGAATCTGCAGGATGCTGGCGGTCCGATATGTGACGTCACGCAGCTTCATACTCGGGATCTCGGCACTCAGGACGTGGCCGGTCGGCGCCCAGCCCAGAATGAAGCCCGCAGTCATGAGGATGAGCATGGCTAGGATGCCCGATTTTGTCGCGTGAGCAGAGGCGGTACTGGCTTCGAGCCGCACGCCAAGGCCCGTCATGGTAAAACAGGCCAAAGTCTGGAGCGTACCACCGATAAACAGGACCTGCCGGCGTCCGAGTTTATCCAGCATCACCATAGCAACAACCACCAGCACGACTTGCAGCGACGCGTTGATGATGGTGAAGGTGAAGGGGTTGATGGTGTTGAGCGACTTGACGAAGATGGCACCGTAGACGGCGACAATCTGGTAGCCGTTGGCCTGCGTGAAGAAGTTGGCGCCGACGACGGCCATGGTGCGCTTGACCATCTGCGCGTCTTTGAACATGTCGGTGAACGAGCCCTTCTCCACTTCGTGATCGATGCCAGCCTTTATGAGAGCCATCTCCGTCTCGATCTGCTCGTCCGTGAACTTTCCCTTCCGTAGACGCGTCAAGGCCTCCAAAGCATCAGCGTCGCGGCCTTTGAGCGCCAGCCAGCGGGGAGACTACGTAAACAAGACCGATTAGCGCTGTATTCTGCCACACTGCGAAGCTGATCTGAAATATGGGCAACCTTGCTCCTACCTCGGGTATGAGCCACACTACACAAATGACAATAGTGGGCACGATATAGAAGAGTCCATAAGGGATGAGGTACGCAGCACTAGTGTCAAGACTGCTCGTCCCCCGAGCCACGCCGTTAACTACGAGCCCGCCGATCTGCTCGGTTAGTATGTCTTTCCCCTTTCTTTGGGAGACCTATTCGATTCATGAGGAGGAGGGGATGGAAGTCGAAAACGCACCCCTAAGGATAGCTGAAACGTCCCGACAATGAATCCCCGAGCCTTCTTTGGCGTAATCTCTGCCTGAAATATGGGCACTACAGACAGCTGCATACCGATGTAGACATACATCAGCACTCGACCAGCCAGTATCTGCCCGCTGGTTTTGGACGTGATGACAATAGTCGTAGCAATCAAGGACCAGATGCTCATTACAAACATGCACATCCGCCGACCATAGCGACTGCTTATTATGCTGCCGCAGGTGATATCGACAACCATCCCCAGCAGTGGTAAGCTGGCGAATAGGGACAACAAGGTAGTCTGGAGAGAGTATTGCTTGGTTTGGCGTTATACGTGCCAAACTGGCGCTCAAAGGCGTCCATGGCTTGCGTCGAGTTGAAGCCTTGCTGGTCGAAGCCATAGTTGAATTGAGAAACGGCAATAAGCATAATCGTGATGGTCAAGGTGCGGTTGAAGGTCCCGCCAATGGCGAGATGTCCGAACCCAAACATGGTGTAGGCGATGGAATGTTCCAGCGCGAGCTGGGATCAGAGGGTGAGCAAAGTAAGGAAGGATGGAGTCGACTAGAAATAGTAGGAGAGCAAAGAGGCAGCCGTGTCCATGTTATACTGCCCAGAAATACTAATTCGTTTGTGCGGATGGTCGTTCCACAACCCCATGGGGAGAGCTCCAACGAAACGGCGTAGCGTTCTCTAGTAACCAATGCTGTCTAGCCAATGCTAAAGGAAGGCTGGCGTCGGATACCAGATGGTCGGTGTCGGATCTCGGTCGGATCTCGCCCCCTTCAAAGCAATATGTGAACTAACAATGAGCCCATAGAGCGCTCAATAGTGCCAGAGACGCACCAAATATAGACTATACGCTCGCCACCTGTCGCCATTCCAAGCGTCTTGGTGGAGCACATCAGTAATTACGGTCTTCCGAAAAATACCTATAGTAGGTTGCTGTTCACAAACCGACGTTCTACAAAGCCTCGTAATTGCACACCAGCCAATACCAGTATAGTGCTCAAGAAACGTAATTATCTCATTATCGTGACCGATGACCTCGATTTAAGCGACATTATCCCATGGAAGCAAGATTCCCAAGCCCGCGCTCAGCAAGACATAGATAAATAGAGAGGGACCAGGGGAATGCCGGAGGAAGGCAAAATAATGACAACCTTATTTTTCATTATAGAACTCTAACATAACAATAACCCTCTCGTAAAAACAGGATAGGTTAAAAATAAAAAGCAAAATGAAATACCATTTCACTTACTAAGTATCTAATATTCAAAGTTCCAGAGACTGTCTAAAATTACCTATCAGGCTGCTATTCCTTTGTTCTCCCTGCGCTCTGTAGACGATCTTCCATCTGCTCTCGTGGGCTCTTTAGGTCTACTTGAGGAAACCGGATATCCTTCTTCCATGGCAAGAAGTCGCTGCCTTCAAATAGCCACCGTAGGATCACCTTCTCGAAGCGGTCTACGAGGTACTTGTATGCTGGCTCTGCAGCCAGATTGTGCATCTCATGCGGATCCTTCACGCGGCTGTATAGCTCGGCCGGCTCGTACAACCGGTACACAAACGTCCATTCTTCATTGCGCAGTGAGATGGCCTTGCCGACCAAGGTCGTATCCTCGTGCTGCAGGGCCGCCTTGATGTCGTATGGATATGGCGCCTGCTCCAGGAGCGGTTCCTCGGAGGTGAGAAAACCGCCCTCGGAAAAGGCATATTCTTTGTGCTGCTGCTTCTCTTGTGCACCGATCTCGTCGCTACAGAGCAGATGTACCCACGACTTACCGTTGTGAGCAAAGTGCTCGCCAATTCCGGACATCTCAAACACGGTTGGCACCAGGTCCACCATTTCTGTCATGGCCGACACGGTACGGCCCACCGGCAGCCCGGCGCCGCCGATTAGGAGGGGCTCGCGCACCAGCGCGTCTGACAGGCCGGACGGCCACTTCTCGATGAGGCCGGCGTCGCCGAGATACTCACCATGGTCGGTGAAGAACATAGTTACCGTGTCTCTCCAGAGGCCGAGATCGTCAATCTTGGCTACGACGCGCCCAAACTGCTCGTCCAGGCGCGCGATCATTCCATAGTAGGTGGCCTTGACTTCACGCCACATGTCCTCGGTGGCGCGCACTGTGCCGTAGCGCTCGCGGATGGCCGCCATGTAGCGCGGCTCGTAACCCGTCTTGGCGGCCGGAGGGACCACCACGCCAGATACATTGCGGCGATCATACATGCTGAAATAGGGCTCTTCCACCAGGAAGGGGCAGTGCGGGAAGATAAGCGGCATGAATAGCACCCACGGCTTGTCGCGCGGTGGGCAGCCGAGCCATGTCAGAGCCGAGCGCACGACGGCCTCGTCATAGTCCAGAGCCTCGGACGGGCTGCGCAGGCCCTTGTAGAAAAGGCGCGCCCAGATGTTGTCCTTATCCTCGACGGCGCCAGGGGGGCTGCCAGCGAATTTAGGCACAACGTCAGGCGTTTCCAGAAAGCCGTACTCGGTCACACTCAGCTCCGTGACTGTGGGTGCAAAGGTGTCGCCGCGCGGCGCCAGACAGGCCACGTGGTAGCCGTGCTCTTTGAGGCTGCGGAAAAGGTTCGGCTCCCACGGTTTGATCAGGTTCTCCAGACTGCGGTGGCCGGACACATGGGGGTACGTGCCCGTGAACATGCTGCAGCGCGATTGTGAACACACTGACGCTTGCGTGAAGCAGTTGGTGAAGAGTGTGGCCCGCTCGCGGAAAGCGTCGATGTTGGGCGTGCGGACGGTGTCCGGGTTGCTCGCGCTGGTTGTCGCCGTGCAGCCCAGCGAGTCGTACCGAAGCTGGTCCGGCATGAAGATCACATAATTTGGCCGCGGACCCCCATTTGCAGAGTTAACTTGAGACAGGAGCATGGGCAAAGGGTCCTCCTTGTGTGTAGCCATAGTGTACCTTTTGAGAGTCTTACAATGTTATTTCACTCTACCTGTTAATCTGAATACCCTGTTCGGTTGGCTTTCACACATGACTATCCAGGGCCAGCTTGTTAAAAAAAAAGGCTTCCATCTGAGGAGGGAAAAA